>VDFB02046382.1:0-144990 GCA_007258455.2 Sequoia sempervirens | reverse complement strand
CTCCCCAGAACTCCCTCATATCAAAAATAATTTTGGATTTGGTTCAATATGAACTCACTGTATAGTTTCCTATGAAAATATTGAGGGACTTCACAATTGTTGCACGGTGGGTAATCAAAGACCAAGTACCACATATCATAAAAATGGTTCCTAATCTCTTGGTGGTGGCACCAATGAATAGGAAACCTCTTTGCATTGAGGCTAATATTTTGATGTGTTCTAGGGTTAGTGAATAAAAAGCACAAATCACCTTTAGTAATTTTTAAATATTTTACTTGTTTATATGATAGTTTATTTGCATAATATGCCCTAGCTGCCTGCTTCCTATCTTGCCATCCAGTTATTTATTGGGTAATTAAACCTACATTTTTTAACATCTCTTTCAATGAATTTTCTAGGGTCATTCTTTCTTTGGTTGAAGCATTTGGATCACTCAACCTACTGACAAAATCCTCAATTTTTTTTTGTTGTTCTCAATTTCACTCTTTAAATTTTGTTGAGTGTCGGGAGGGTGTTGAGTGATTGGTGGGGGAGGTTGATTTTGTTGAGGTTTTTACTGTTAAGTATTTTCTTGCTCTTCTTGTTGAGGATTTTGAGGATTTGTAGGATCATTTGCATCTCCTACAAATTTAAAAAAAAATTCAAATCTAACCTAAAACAAACAAAATCAACCTAAAACTAAGAAATTCAAAATAAATAGCAAAAAACACTTACCTCTCGCACCTCTTCGTCGTCGTGGCGCCATCTCTACAAAGAAAAAGAAAATATTGTTGATGAATTTTGTAGAATGCCTCCTCCTAGAACGCGAGTGCAAAAATGAGGGTTTTTGGTCATGGGTAGAGTAGAAAAACAGACATCATAAAATGAATCACCTTCACTTTTTTTCTTTTAAAATGACATAACGCAAGCGCGTTATAACACGCTCGCGTTATGAGTTTTCCAAAAAAATTTGGAATTGGCCACAAAAGTGTAACCCAACTTCATGCACCCGCCCAAGTTATGGCTACCCATTGGCTTTACAAGTTCTATTTAATGTGGGTTTGCTGCCAAAGAATGTAACTCAAATTTTGAATTGACAAGCCAACTCTTACATAGACTGGTTGTCTTGTATCAATATGTTTAATGTGGGTTTTTTATTATCTATCATTTACCTGTGATTCTTAAGTGTTTTTCTAATAGTTCTTTTATAATTTCTCTATTTTGTCTATAATATTTAATGTCGAATAATGTAGCTTGAGTTTTGAATTAAGAAGCCAACTATTACATACATTGCTTGTGTTGTATCAATATGTTTTATGATATTCTTTTTTCTAGTTTCACAAAGGAAATTGTTCATTATCATAGTTCCCCTCTTCTATTCTCCATATTTTAGTAAATATGGTCATCGAATTGACAAGCCAATTGTTACATAGACTGCCAACTATTACACAATAAACAGTTTTCTTTGTGGAACCATTATGCTTCCACATATCGAGGAAACCAACTTCACCACCTCCAACCCACATAATTAGCAAGCTCCACTACTTTCATAAACAGCCCCAGGCAGTTTGTTGCAAGGAGCTTCAAGTAGATGAGGAAAAAAAGAATATCATGAAACATATTGATACAAGATTTGAGCTATGTTCTTTGGTAATAAATATTGAATACAAATAGAGAAATTGTATAAGAGGTGATAGAATAACTCTTATTTTCTACTAAATATTATTTACAAAAAGGGAAATTGTATTGAATTCTCATAAACACAGACTTAAATACATATACACATATATATATTGAATTCCCCATTTCATATTTAAAAAAATAGATATAGGCAGAAATATATATCCATATATACAGACCAAGACCATTATGGCTCATTTGAAAATGCAACAGAAATTTATATACACACATGTATATCTAAACAAATGTGTATGCTATCTTTATTTGTATTTATGTAGACTTTGATTTAAAAAGGAGTTAAAAATAGCATATGTAAGTATTATTTAGATTTTGATAAAATCGCTACAATACACCCATAGCATTCAATGATATAGCATTGAGATGTTAATAACAGAGCATTTAATGGTGTAGTATATGTAACATGTTCATAAGAAAGTTGTAAAATTGTTGGAACTTTGGCAGTGCAATGTGCCTATTGAAACTGAATACATTGAAAAACACCAAAAATAGTGCACAAAGAAACAATGTAATTTTTTGAGGCTACAAACATTGAATATTGCATTTGCTTTCTCCTGCCATCTTGATTGTCATTTTCTAGCACCACAAGCAACCATTTACCATTCTGCTTTTATGTTCGAAGGTGTCCAAGAGCCCCTTGTTGCATATATATTTTAATAAGCTGCAATGTTTAAAACATGTTGTTGACTTGCAAAACTTTCACCCTCTGCTTGTTGTTCCTTTCTTGCCGCTATGCACATTTGACATTATGCCCATTTTACGGAGGTCTTTGCTTGGAATTTCAATGACTACATAGTCAAGAATAAATATAGTATACACATCTATTTAGATATAGTAGTGTATATATACATAGATTTATACATGTGTACATATATATATATATATATATATATATCTAGTTATATGTGTGTTTTTCAAATGTCTAGAAAAGGGGGAAATTAAATGCATATATGTACTTAATCATTTTTATTCTTATTGTTGTATATCCTATTGTTTGGATAAGAAAGGATGAAGGGACCAGCTAGCAACATTTACAAATATCTGCATATAGGTATATGTAGAAATATAGTAAAAACTACATGCATACATATATAAGAAACCTCAAAGATAAACAGATGCATATAGGGATATATACATTTGCATTTATCATTTTTATTCTTGTTGTTGTATCTCCTGCTACTTGGACAATATTAAAAGTGCATTTTTATTCTTGTTGTTGTATCTCCTATTGTTTAGATAGTATTAAAAGTGGAATGGTTATACCCATTTTCATTTAATCAAATTAGTAAAATGGTTGAAAAATTATTGATATTTCTAAAATGTCTACCAGTTGACATTGGATGTTGCAATACATTGATATTTTATTTTTATTGTGAAATAGAGCTCTCAATCAGTCAACTCAAATTGCAACATTTTCTCCTTGTAAAAGTTTTGAGAACTATGTCTACGGAATCGGGCTTTGTGGATGGGTCTCCAAAGCCCCCCAAGATTGATTTGTTGACATCCCCCATAGGTTCATTGTGGATTTTAGCTCTAACAATGTGAACTGCTAGCCTTCAGATCCTGATTTTGTAAGTTTATATTACCTTTTTCTTATACCTGTTGCAAATTTGTTGCTATTGTTTCCTTCATCTTTTGTATGCAACCTGAACATTGCCTTTCAGTTTCTTTAATTTTATGATTCTCAAATATAGAAACGCAGACCACATACCCTTTCCTATTTATGTTTGCAATTTTCTTGGCTTTTAGGTGTATACACACATGGCTGACCCTAGTAAAGCATATAGATGTGGAAGTAGATATGCATTGATCTTTTCTAGCACATAAAAACATCCCTTTGCAACCTTTTTTTTCCTTAATCCTTTTATGCATTTGGTGTCATCAAGTACATTTTCCTTGATTGAACTTGTCTTTGTAGGCTGCAAAGAAACAACCAACTTTGACTTCATAGCATTCTACAACATTGCAATCAGATGTTGTTAATAAGAAAGAATTTAACAATGCAGTATGTGGAACATGTTCATAGAAAAGTTGTAAAATTGTCTATACTTTGCTACTACAATCTATTTATCATAACTGAAAACAATGAAAATTACCAAAAAAAAATGCATAGAACTATTTCAAACAATCAGTTGTCATATCTGTACATCTTTGACGTTATGTTGATCAAACCCAAAAATACTCAAAAACAACCCAATATAATTGAACTATAGTATTCAACGATATAGTATGTAAATGTTACTAACAAAGCATTTTATAATGTAGTATGTGCAACATGTTCATAGAAAAGTTGAAAAATTGCTTGGATTGTGCCAGTACAATGTGTCTATTGATAATTGATACATTGAAAAACACCCAAAAGAGTGCACAAAACTATGGTAAGAGCTTCGAAGCACATGATCATAATTTAAGGAAACCATTCAATAATATCCTTCCTATTATACTGGTAATTACAATGAAACATTGGGTGTATTAGTTTATGTATGCAATAGTTAGATCTTGTGTATATATAGATATATATGTATGTATGTATGTATGTATGTATGTATGTATGTATGTATGTATGTATGTATGTTTGTATACACCTAAAATCGGTCAAGACAATCAATTAATTAAATACTAGTTATTTAATTAATAAATCTTTTATTTCATCTACTTATAAATAAATTCTAAATTTATTTATATAGTTCATACCTTCTAATTCTACCATATTAAATCACATTCTTCTAAATTTAATTAAATAAACAATTGTCAATAGTTTATTTTATTTAATTAATAATTGTTTTCACTAAATTTAAATTTCCAATTTAAATTTAGGCACATGTCTACAACTTTTCCTCTTGCCACATCAACAAGTGTCACATGAATTTAAATATGTCTAATATTTAAATTGCAATTATCCTCAACCAATTCCAAAACAAATTTTGGACACTAGGCTCTTTCACACATTTTATTCCCTCATACACTTGGCATGGTGTTCACAGTCAAGGGAACATCCTTCATGATTCTTTCTAACTTCTTCCATCTCCGCCATTCATCTCTCATGTTGAAATCTTGACCATTGGTTGCTACCACATCACAAGATGCCTTGAAAATCCTATAAATACAAGCCCATTCTATAGCATTTACAATCCCATATTTGAGTAAATTTACTATACAGAAATCATATTAGAGCAATTTAGCATTTAACATTTGAGCATTGTAAAATCATTTTAGTTTAGTATTTGCATTTCCATTATCATCATAGCTTTTATACAGCATTTTCATCATAATATTTAGTATCATATCCATTGTCATATCACCATTTTCATTTACATCGGCATCATAATCTTAACATCATATCATTTGTATATCAATCATGTTGCATTTTAAACATCTCATTTCTTAGTCATAGTGTAATATACAAATCTAAGAGCACTAATGGTTTAGAGGATCCTTGAGAATAGAGAACAATGGAACGATTTTAGAGATTTGGTTTATTTTAATTTGGCTAATTTTGTTATTCAAATCTTTAATGTAATATGTTTCATTGGTTGTGTGTGTTTTTATTATTCATTGACTAGCTCTCACAATTCACATGACAACATTTTTGGTGCCCACCGTGGGGCCCAGACCCATTTTTAACAATTTATGAAAAAAATTGTGAATAGGTTGGATGTGAATTTCTTTTAGCGCAACCATGAGTTCTTGCAGTGCATATGAAACATATTTTAGCGCATCCAACCCCTATTACAGTGCATCCAGAGGATATTATAGTGCATCTAGTTTCTATTACAACACATCCAACTTATCTTTCAATGCATCCATCACCTCTTTCGGCGCATACAAGGAGTCTTTTAGCACATATGTTCAATACTTTAGTGCATTCAATAGTTTCTATAGCGCATAGGGTAGTTCTTTTAGTGCATTGGAGTGATCTTTTAGTGCATCTGATGACTATTTTAGCACATCTAGTTGATTTTACAAAAGTTTAAAATTCTAAGAACTAATTGAGGTTTTATGTTTTGCAAGTGCATAATACACTAATCAAAGACAATCTTATGCAACTATTGATGATGTATGCAGGGGCTAGAGCATTTATTGTATTCTTTTAATTAAATTAGGAACCTAGTTTAATTAGAAGGATTAAAGAACCCCTTGTCTTTTGTATTTGAAGTGATAGGCCTATGCTCTCCCCTTAACTAGGTGACCAGAATGCCAGACTCACTATTTTATGCTTTCTTAACACCTTTAGAAGGCCTATCGTAGTGGGAAAAAATACTCACCCTACAGGAATGACCTAAGTGGGAACAACCAAACCTGGGTTTTTTGACCCACTATAATCAAAAGTGAATTCTAGGAAAGTCCACAATTCAACAGTAGTGTGCAAGATAACCATCCCCAAAGCCTTTGTTCTAAAGGTTGGGAGGTCTCCTGAGGGATTTTATCTATTGTTGCACCGAATTGAAACCCTTATTACGAAACTTAGTGTAGAAGCCAACTGAGTCAGTCTCTGAACACTTCTAATATCACAATGCAAGAGGAAGGAAGAATTTTCTCCCAAGATACTCACCATATAACAATTAGGGATTATTGGCCAAAAGTGGAGGATTCGGCTTTGGTTAAGACTCGGGAAAGGAAAAAACATAGGTTCCCTTTAGGGGTGATAGGGTTGTGTGAGCTAACATGGTTCTAAGATGTGGGTTGTGGTTGTAGACATCCAAATTTGGACACTTAATTTATCCAAATTTATCACTTTTCGCCTAAACATCCTCTTATCCTGAGTTAATTAAGTAATATTAGTATTATTTAATTAATATATTTAATTCCCCTAAGGTATTTAATTAATTAATAATTAAATACCTTACCCTCCTAATCCTCTTTTCATCAAATAAATTAAATAAATATTACATTTATTTAATTCCTCACATGTCATTTTCATCTAATCCTAATCCATCTCCTAAGCTCTTCATTAAGGATGTGCACATGCCTAATCCTTGATTAGGATGTGTCACATCCTCCAACTTTTGCAAGTTGGCTTTTAATCCTAATTAGCCCCTAATTATCCTCTAATTACTAATTAATTAAGCCTAATCATTTTCCAAGGAATTTTTAATTCCTTTTTATTCTTCCTAGATTCCCCTCTTTTATATGTGAATTTTTAATTCACATTCCATCCTTCCAAGGCTTCTAGAACCTTGGACTTGTCACAATCTCCACATGTGACCAACCTTGGACTTGTCACAATCTCCACATGTGACCAAGTCCCACCTTTTTGGAGCCCACCTTTTATCCTCTAGATTATCCTATGAATGTGAATTTTTAATTCACATTTATATCCCCAACCACCTTTCCTTTTCCCATGTAGATTTTTGAGGAATTCTAAAATTCCTCAAATGTCCCTTTCACTCCCACTTGGGGACAAGAAATCCCTTTTTGTGGAAATCTCTCACTCCCCAAGGTGCATGTCCTTTTCCACCTCATGTACCTTCTTGACAACTCATCTCCATCTCATATCCCTTGGCCACTTCACCCTCCACATGTCAAGATGTGAGGGCTTGTGGGTTCTCAACCCACCATAGCCCTTCATCTTGACCTTGTTGGATCAATCTTGACCTTGAATTCTCTAGAGAATTCAAGTTCCTCTATAAATACCCCCTCCTCAAGGGCATTTTCAAGAACACTTTTTTCATAACCTTATGCTGCCAATTTTCCTTCTCAACACTTAGTCAATTTGCAACTACATGCTGCCATTTTGTGCACTCATCCAATTTTCAATCACATCCACTTGCATTTGCATCCAAGCACATAGTAAAGATCTTCAATAGAGCCATCAAGGAGCACACATCCTATCTTAAGCAAGGGCCAATCAAAGGAGTATCAGCAACAAAGGAAGGTAAAACTATTTGTCTTGTGCTATCTACTTTCTTTAGTGTTTTGTCACTCTCTTTTGGCTAATCTTGAGGTGTCCTTGATATTTTGTTTTTCATATTTCTTAGTTGTTTTGCTCATTTAGAGAAGTGCAAATATCAGGGTATACAATGGTATTCTAAGTGACCCTTGAGAATAGAAAAGTGCTTAAATTATCTTCTCTTGTGTTATACCTGTGGAAATCAAAAGAATCAAACCTGATTTTTTAATACACACTCAATGTTTAGTTACTAGGCTTGACACAGCTGTTTGACAACTTGTTGCTATGTTTGAAGTCATAATTCAAGAAATCTCCATTTATATACTTAATTCTCACAACTTACAAACTAGAAACCAAGCAAAATTCATTGTTCAAAATATTACATCCCTTGGAAACATCACATTCATATATTCAAAGCCAAATAACTAGAAAAATTTGTAAAAACACTAAGCATTTATAGATTAGCACATCCATTCCCTGTTATAGCACATCCACTACATTTTCTACCCCATTTGAGTTAATTTCAAGTGCATATATCCTCTGTTTTGGTGCATCCCTAGCTTTTTCTAGTGCATCTAGTCCATCCTCTAGCGCATCTACAAAATTGTCTAGTGTATTCACCTTCAGATTACCCAGTCGAAATCACATCTAGGAGGGGAAATCTAGAGCATCGCTGGCCTTTTCTGGCACATCTAGTTAGTTTTCTGGTGCATTTGAGTCATCCTTTAGCGCATTGAGTCCAACTTTTAGCACATTCAGTGTATTTTTCAGTGCAGTTGGTTTGTATTTTAGTGCATTGATTCAATTTACTAGCACATACAGCCTCTATTTCAGCACATCTACTGCATTTTCTAGCACATTTTTTCAATCTTTTAGTGCATCCATACCCTGTTTTAGCGCATCCAATAAATTCAAAACCAAAGAGCTATTTTCATCCCCTGTTTGACAATTTGAACCAGAATTCAGAATCTTTTCCAAAATAGAATCATTCCTCAGTCACACCAGTTCTTTAAACTTGTTGAAAGTGGTCTTTACAAGTGGAATTCTTCAAACTAAACCAATATTTAAACACCTTAAAGTTCCTAAATCATCAAACTTATCACACCCCTAATTGTTAAGCTAAGTTTCATCATCAATATTTGTCATCCTTTCATCATGAAACAGAGCAGTCTAATCAGATTAAACTTAGCCTCATCAATAGAATTTGTCATTCTATTTTACTTATTTTCCATTCTTGGCACTCCTCCAAACAAAGATCAAAAGTTTAGTTAAATAATAACACTTGCATGCCCGTTCAAACAATATTGCAAAAGCAAAAACTCAAGGAAAAGGAACTTGAAACTCAAAACACCATGGTTGAACCTAAAGAAAATCCATTTCATAATATCCACAACACTAAAGGTGAGGAAATAACTAAGGAATACATCCAACATGCTAAACAAGATCCAAATTTCCACAAGTTCCTAGAAAAGGTTTTTGAAAGGGATGGGGAAAAATACTTCCTAATGTTGGCTAATCAAGGTATCAAACTTCCACCTGATTTTGATGTTAATAAATTTAAAGCACCTCCTAAAAATCCTAAAAATGATTCACAAAATATAGAACAAGTGGTTGCATTAACTCATCAAATGAAAAGCCTCCAACAACAAATTCTCGACATGCAAAGAGGAACCTCAAAACGATAATTGTTGCAAGACATTTGTCCATATCCTTTTGATCAATCTATCAACATGATCCCTTTTCCAAAACATTATGATTTCCCAAAGTATGATAAATACAATGGTAAAACAAATCCAATAGATCATGTAAGGGAATTTTGAACCATGAGTCTTGAATTTTCACATGAAGAAATTTATTTGATGAGATTGTTTCCACAAAGCCTAGGGGGACAATGCTTGGGATGGTTCTACAAACTTGCACTGCCAATTAAAACCTTTGAAGAGTTGGTTAACAAATTCATCACCCAGTAATCTTACAACATCAAACATGAGATAACAATGAAAGACCTTTGCAATACAAAATAGAAGAAGGGTGAATCATTCCTTGTATTCTAGCAAAGGTGGAGAAGATTGTTTTCAAGATATTCTCATCCCATACCTGAAAAGGAAAAGATGGAAATCTTCATTGACAATCTAAGTGATGAGATGAGTTATAGACTTGAATTACAATGTCCATCTACCTTTGAAAAAATGATCAAAAATGGAATCAAAATCAAAGAAGCCTTGGCCAAGAGAGGAGTCATAAAAATTTACAATGAAGGAAACAACTCAACAAGCTCCTCCAACAATTACAATAGTGGTGATAAACCAAAGTTCTGGAAAAGAAACCAAAATGTTGGTAGTAATGATGCTTCATCTGAAATACAGAATGCAAAACTAGTATTTAAGTTGACAACAACTGCTACCAAAACCAATCAAAATAGCAATCCAACTAGCAATCAAAACAACAACCAAAATTCCAATCAAAACAACAATCCAAGCAATGTTGAATCTAAACCACCACCCTATTGAACATCATCAAATTGAAGAAGATTCACACCTTTGGGACAATCATTAGAATCAGCATTAAAGGAGCTTCTTGCAGCCAAAGTTATAACATTACCAGAGGTAATAAATTGGGAACCACAAGATAAACCTTCATGGTGGAATGATGCACATTATTGTGACTTTCACAGAAACAAAGGACACAAAACCAATGATTGCATGCAGCTAAAACATTTGATACAAGACTTAATAGATAACAAGACCATATTTGTAGAAGAACCCCAAACGAACAATGATAATGGAGCATTCAATAATCCTCTACCAAACTACGAAAAGGGGGAGTCCTCTTCATCAAACACCAAAGTCAAAAATGTGAAATATGTTTATGATTCTACCATTCATTATGTTGAGGTAGATGAGAACCAAAACAAGGACATCAAAATCAAGGGATAAATAAACATTGTTACAGTTGAAACTCATCCTCATGGCATTAACACCAAAGCACATCAAGTTAGTGACATTGTACCAATAAATCTGATCACAAACGTTGCTGCAAGTGACAATCAAATTAATTTCATTAAAATTAGAGAGAAGCAAGATCATCAATTTGTTAACACAACCACAAGAGGGAAAGCTAAAGTAACATTGAAAGGAGATGCCTCCTCTACATCCAAAGCAACTATTGCTTCCCCTGCAACTCAATACAACATAGTTGACCAATTGCAGAAAATACCAGCTCAAATATCCATATTGGAATTGTTCAAGATTTCACCAGCTCACAAGGAAATTTTAGAACAAGCTCTAGTAGCCACCATAGTACCAAATAACCTAGAATTTTTCTAATTCCAAGCTATGTTGGGAAACTTGACCACACCTCATTGCTTATCATATTTCAAACGTGATGATGTATCAATCAACCATCCACACAATTCTTCCCTTCACAATGAGGTTTTAATTCACAAACATTGTGTCAAAAAAATTCTAATAGATGGTGAGGTGGGCCTAAATATTTGTACTTAAAAACTTATTCATGCACTTGGATATTCAGAAAATGTAATTGATGCTAGAAGGAAAATCACTATAAAATCCTATGATGATGAAGAGAGATCTTCCCAAGGCCTAATTGTACTACTAATTCAAGTGGGATCATTTGTCAAAAATATAATATGTCAAGTGTTAGAAAAGGAGTTGACATACAATATACTCTTGGTACATCCTTGGATTCATGAGATGCAAGCAGTACCATCAACATATCACCAGTGTTTGAAGTTCCCTTCCAATGGGCAAGAAATCACCATTTTAGTTGATTCCAACAATCCACAATATTGCAACACACTCAAAAAAACCCAAGATACTTTTGAGCCACACAATAGGGAAGCTACAACTCCTAGTTCATCCAAAAATGAAAGACAACTAAATTCCTTGTCAAAGTGGGTTGAGAAAAAGGACCAATCAAAGGATAAGGGTATCAGTGATTCTACTAGATCAAGTAAGGAAAGTCAATCAAGTTCTTTGTCAAATCAGCTTGAGGAAAAGGTTCAGTCAAAAGACAAAGGCATTGGTGATTCTACTCCATCAAATCATGAAGGACAACTCAATGCCTTATCAAAACAGGTCAAAAAGATTCAATTGAAAGAAAAAGGCAAGGGGGGATACTCATTTGAGCAAACATTGTGTCTATCACAACTCTTATCTTCTCCCAAGTCATAAGGGAATCCATCCACATCAAGACAACAATCCCCACAACCAACCATGCTTTTTGATGGAAAGTTTGTAAAAGTGGGCACTTTAGTGGATGAATCAGAAGACAAGGATGTTTTGAATTGGTTGTACAAGGATGAAGAACAATCACAAGCATCAACCTCCAATGTACAAATAGAGCAATATGGAAAACGGAAGAAAATCTTGGAAAAGATGGGATATGAGGGAAAAGGTCTTGTTGGTAAAAGAAAAGAAGGCATCATAGAACCAATACAGCCCATCAAAATGAATTCAAAGGATAAAACAGGGCTAGGATACAAAGAAGAATCAAAAGAAGAAACCAAGCAATAGGTTGTTGAGAGAATCCTTCAATTGAGAGATAGTTCTGAAACATATTCCAATGAATATGAATGGGATTCCCTCTCTGAAGAGTCTTTTCATGACAAAGAGATAGATGTGATACAAAAGTATACACCAACATGTATGGAGGGACAAAGCTCAAGTTCTAGACCACTTGAAATTGGATCACAGCATATCGATGACTCAAGTGAAGACGATTAGATTTCGAGCAAGATAGATACTTTGGAAGAGAGTAACATCATAGACCTTGATATTTCCATTGGACACTTTGATGATGTTACCATCATGACACTTACCCCTTTTGACCTTAAGCAATCTAACGATTCCTTTTTCATTGTTACACCTTGAACTGATTGATTGGGACCAAACTGAGCTACTTGGCATACCTGTCTTTCCAAACGATGACGTTATTGTGAACTTCATTTGCTTTAATGACCCTGAAACATGTTCCACTAGTGAATCTCATAACAAAGCTTCAGACAAGGGGAGTGCCAAATCTTCCAGCTGCAAAATGAATATCAAAAATAGATCTAATAGTGAAAACCATTCAATGGCAGTATTAGATCAAGAAAAAGTAAAAATAAAGAGTGCATCTAATGGTGAAAACCTCTCTAAGGCACCAAAAGATGGGAGCTTTGACACTCTTCCCAAATACTATCACGAGCAATCTTTAGTGTTGATTGAACCTACACAATCCATCAACATTGGCACAGTTGAAATAGTCAAGACTCTATATCTGGCAGCATCCATGACGGAGGAAGAAAAACCAAGCTTCACTAAATTCTTTGTAGAGAGGTAGGTCAACTTTGCTTGGTCCTACATTAATATGCTAGGCATAGATCTAGATCTTATCATGCACCATTTATCACTACCACTTGGAGTAAAGCTAGTGAAGAAAAAGTTTAGAAAAATGCATCCACATATCACCCTATTGGTGAAAGCTAAATTGAAGAAACTATTGTATGTCGGATTTATCAGTCCTATTGATTATGTTGAATGGATATCAAAAATCATACCAGTTTCAAAACCCAAACACAGCATCATTAGAGATGTTAACAAGGCTTGTCCAAAAGATGATTTTCCTTTACCTAGCATTGACATCATCATGTATTTGATAGCTAGACATGAAATGTTATCACTTATGGATGGATTTTCAAGTTAGAAACAAATAAAGATAGCACCACTAGAAGACCAAGAGAAAACTGCTTTCACATGTCCTTGGGGAACATTTTGTTGGAACATAATTCCTTTTGGATTTGATGCAGATCAAGGTGGGAAGACTCTCAACAATAGGGATCAATCAACTTTGGTCAAAGAAACTCTTCACCTAGGTTCTAATTCAAAAGGCATCAACTCACCCTCAAGTTCTCCAATCACTCAAGTTTGCAAAATAGGCAACAAAAATTCATAAGACCCCACCAAATTTCTCATCATTCATACAATGACAACTGAAAGAACATTAAACAACAACTAAAGAAGATTCATTGAACTTCACAAAAATCACCATTTTGCACACTAGTTTCCCTTGTAGCAGTTGGAAACTAATTTTTTAGTATTTTCTCAAATTCCTTCCAAAACACCAAGAAGTTTGATTGTGAATTCAAGGACCCATTTCAGGGTTACACAACATACTAGGAAACCAGACACACTTCCATTGGACTGAATGCTTCAAAATTTTCTTTTTTCACTATTTTAAGCCTTAAATTAGGCCAACTTTCCAAAGAGACTATCTTTAAAACTTCACACCAGACCTCCAAACCCAAAAATAGTCTTAACTTAAGTCTCAAAACAAAATATTTTCTAGGTTTGAGGACCTTACATGCTCAATTAGGTCTCTAATACAAAAACCCTCAATTTTCTCACAAACACCTAGGGTTTTCTACATTTCACCACTCCAAGGCCTTCCAAGCCTCACCAAAGCATCAAAAAAGTTTAACATAGTCTTCACAAGCATAATAAACATTCCTTAGGCCTTTAGCCTCATTAGTCTCCAAAAACACTACTTTGGTTCCTCCTTTTCTTGTCAAAAACTCACTTCTTCAACCTAGGGTAACATCACCCAACCCCATAGACACCTTACCATTACTAAATGAAGCATGAAAACTTAAAACAACATGTTACAAGCCTTTCTTCTAAATCATAGGTCACCACAGTAGGAGGAAAGGCTCCATCTCTAAATAAAAGTGAAACTCAGACCCTACTAGTCTGTACAGGCTGAACTAGAAGAATGGAGATTTTCTTACACCAAATCAATTAAGAGAGTCTTAAAATAGAAATAATTCTAAGTTAGGACAAGCCACCACACTATTTTATGAATTCCAAATCATGGGAGGCCTATACTAGGCCGTACATAGGAAAAAGAAACTAGAAACACAGAAAAATGCTTGAAAAATTCATAGTTTAGGCATTGAGCAGTGCACCAATTCCTCAAAAGCATTTTATTGAACCTTTATTCTGGCTTGTATGATGTCTTTATACATTTTCAAATCAGGACCAACTTCCTTCAATGCCCATAACCACCCTTGAACCACCAAACCTTCATTAAGCCTAAAAGTACTAGTATTAACAATGGTTTACGTAATAAGCTTCATTATGCAAATTTGTTGTTCTAGACACCTAGGACCACTTAGACACCTTTATTTTACCCCTAATATGACTTCTAGACTCTTTTCTTGCATTCCCATTTATATTTTACATAGTTTTCCTTCATGGAAATATTGACAATTGTTTGAGACAAGAGTGCATTTTGCACTTTTGACCACCTTATCCCACAAATTCCCTAAATACATAGAAGATTGGTCTATTAGACCTTATTTAGACAAAATAAACTCAAAGTTATTATCATCAACCTACTAATCTTTCAAATAATCAAAAATTGATGTTGTGGTGTAGTTGCTTCTGCACCAAGGTTGAAGAATGTCGGGGCTACTTATCAACGTGCGATGACCACCATATTCCACAATATGATGCACACCTTTATGGAGGATTACATAGATGACTTGTTGGAAAAATCATACACTAGAGAGGGACAACTGGAAATCCTAGACAAAATCTTCACCAAGTTGGAGAAATTCAATGTGAGGTTAAATCCCAAGAAATGTGTATTTGGCATGACATCACCTAAACTTTTGGGATATGTTGTATCAGCTAAAGACATTGAGGTGGATCCTACGAAATTCAAAGCCATCATGGAGATGCCTCCTCCCAATAATATTAGCCAACTTAGATCTTGACAGTGACGATTCCAATCTATCAAGAGGCTAATCGTGCAACTAGCAGATAAAACTCATCCTTTCAATCATTTGCTACACAAGAATGTCTCTTTCAAATGGGATGAAAAATGTGAAGCAAATTTTAACCAACTAAACCAATATCTAATGTCACCACCCATACTAGTACCACCAACTGAAGGAAAACCATTATTACTCTACATTACAATGACAGAAGTATCTTTAGGCGCTCTACTAGCACATGAAGATTCAATGGGTAAAGAGAGGGAAAATTATTACATCAACAGGACCTTGAATGGCTATGAGATCAACTACACATTTATTGAAAAAGCTTGTCTAGCAGTAGTATTTGCTACTCAACAACTAAGACACTACATGTTGAATCACACTATCAAACTCAGCTAAAATTGATCCATTAAAGTATTTACTTAGCAAAGTTGCCTTGATAGGAAGATTAGCCAAATGGGTAATGATATTGAGAAAATTTAATATCCAGTATGTAGACAAGAAAGCAATCAAGGGTCAAGCCATAGCGGATCAACTACTTGAAGCACCATTACAAGATGATCACCACATGAGCATTACATTTTCATATGTTGATGTCCTAACAGTGTCAACACAATAGTGGATGTTATATTTTGATGGCTCTTACATGCAACATGGATCAGGTGTAGAAATCTTGTTTGTCACACCTCAAGGACATACCATTCCAAAGTCCTAGAGGTTAATATTTCCCTACACTAACAACACAACCGAGTATGAAGCATTGATCATTGGTATCAAGATAGTTGTAGAGTGGAAAATCATAGAGTTACATGTCTATGGAGATTCTCAATTAATCATAAATTAGGTGAACAATGATTACCATACAAAAGATGATAAATTGATACCATATAAAAGAACGGTTGATGATTTCAAAAATTACTTTGTGGAAATCAAATTGGAGCAGATTCTAAGAGTGGAAAACAAAGTTGTTGATGGTATCGTGACCATTGCCTCTCACTTAAAGATTCCTGAGAAATGAGCCCATTATGAGTTCATGATGGAACAAATGTTTAGTTCCCCACCTATGATAACCCCAAAGCCCAATTCATATACCATCTATTCAAAGTTGATGCTTCTATCTATGGGAAAATATACACCTATCTACAAGACAATACCCTACCACCCGATTTATCTCGAAATCAAAAACAAAACTTTATTCAACAAGAAGCTCGACATACCTTGATAGCCAATGGAATTTACCGATGAGGTTTGGATGGTACTCTCCTTCGGTGTCTAGATTGTAACGAAGCTGAAACCACTTTACACGAGGTTCATGAAGGTATCTGTGGAACTCATTCAAATAGTTTAACTCTCGCTAAAAAACTCCTACGTTTGGGGTATTACTAGCCGAATATGGAGGATTCATTTCAATATGTCAAGAAGTGTCAAAAATTCCAAAACCATGGAAACCTAATACATGCATTAGCACAATAACTACAACCATTTGCATCAACATGGCCTTTTTGTCAATGGGGTCTTGATCTCGTAGGCAAGATTCATCCGTCATCATCCAATGGGCACAAGTTTATCATCATAGCCATGGAGTACTTTACGAAGTGTATTGAAGTTGTTCATTTGATCACCATCACAAGAAGACAAATTGCATCCTTCATCCTAAATTATATCATCTGTCGATATGGCATTCCCCAATCCATTGTCATGGATAACGACAAACCTTTCAAGAATCAAGATGTCCAAGAACTTTTTGAGAGGTTTCATATCCAACATTAGTTTTCTACACCTTACCATCCTCAAGGAAATGGCCAAGTAGAGGCCTCAAACAAAACCATCTTGAAAATCTTGAAGAAAACTATCAACGATGTTGGACGTGATTGGCACATTCAACTGAACCCTGCTTTGTGGGCTTACAAAACCAGTATCTACACCCCGACAAGAGCCACACCCTATGCTCTAGTTTATGGATCATAGGCCATTCTACCTATTGAGGTTGAGCTACCATCACTTTGTGTGTCATTAAAGGGGATCATTTCATATGAAGATTATCGAGTGTCTAGGCTACAAGAGTTAGAACTGTTGGATGAGCATCGACAGCAACCAAGAAAATTTAAGGTGGGTGACTTAGTCTTGAAAGAAAATCCCCGTAATCAATAGGATTGAGAGAAGGGGAAATTTGAACCAAACTAGGTAGGTCTGTTTGTCATTGTATTATTCTTCGGATTAGGATCATATTAGTTGTCTATGTTTGAAGGTGATTTTTTTGAGGAACCCATCAACAACCTACATCTTAAGAAGTTTTACACCTAGTTCATCTAGTGCATCATTAAAAGTCTTGAAAAAAATACAAAAACATCAGAAAATGTCCTCAAAAAAAATGGTTTCCTTGATGAAAACCTAGAAAACAAGTGTCTTGGTGACAACAAAAAAAAATCAAAAAGAGAAAAATAAAATAAAATAAAGTGAAAAATCAAAAAAATCATATAAATCTAAAAAAGTGCAATAAAAAAAAGTAGTGAAAACCTAGCAATAGGCGCTATTTGGGATAGATTAGCTTTTCCATCTATTTGAGCATGTCGACCATTCACTTTCTCCATTTTCTTTCCCCATCATTCTACATATCATTGGAAAGCTTCATGTACATATCTCGGCGTCGCATTCATGTCTCACCCTAAACTGGGGGAAAAATCCTAAACTCACTGGGGGCAATAAACTTTGAGCTTAAACCAATAGAAAAATAGTAGTAGGACAACGCAACAAACACAACGATCATAGTACAAATCAACATTGAACATCAATCACAATCATGAACACATCACCCATCCATATCAAATAGCTAAATCAATTAAATCAAAGAAAATTTAAATGAATGATGTTCCTTCTGAATCATGGCTTTATCATGTTAGCATGAATGTTCAACTGTTGTACTTTGATTTTTGTCATCATATCTCTGGAGCACCTCAATGATGTTTTGAACTAGAGGAGCCATGAAGGAGTATTATTTTTCTTTTTTTTTTGTCTGTGAGTTGATCACTACTACTGTGCAAATTTTTGAGAGACGTTCTCTACAAAGTATCACTAATGATAGTCCAAATTTGCATAGGAAAATAATTAACTCTTGTTTATTTATGTGAGGAATGCTCAGGTCATCTCGGTTTAATTATACCTAGGTTCTTTTGTTAACTTACAATATCAAAAATCATGGAAGTAGTACTCAGGTCATCATGGTCTAATTATACCATCGATGTTTGTACTCACTTTCAAAATTTGAAAGGCTCAATGATGATAAAAAGCACAACAAATCGGCTATTACGATGACAACTTTTCATATTAGATCTGCATGGTTAATTTAGATTGCATTCATGTTAGTTTTTGCATCTATATTTATGGGTTTTTCCAAGGCTAGAACAATTTCACAATGAAATTAGCTATATTATTAATGGATTGAGTACACTTGACATTAACCAAAAACATATCATTCTCATATAGTTGCATAATCATTTTCATACATTAGAAAGCATTCTCATATCATATATACATTATCACATCATTCATCCATCCATGCATTACATCATAATATCCACATCAGAAAACACAAAAAGAAGTACATTACAGCTCACTAGATAATCAAAATCATCTCATATAATTGCATTAAGAAAATGGTCCATTAAGAAGATTGAAAGATATATCCAGCAAAGTAAAATTTCCAAGAAGAAAAAGCTGTTGAGGAACATGACCGGTAAGCAAGTTTCCCTGTAAAGATATAATGCCATTGTTATGGACATCTAAAACCAATAGTGAAGATAGATTTTCCAGGGTATAGAATACAACCTATGAATTTGTTATTACTCAAATCCAAGATTGACAAAGGACTAACTGGATAAGCATAATCATTACATGAATGTACATAAACATCCCATATCATTTACATAATCGAATCCATCTCACATAGCATAAAGCATCATCCATAAAGCATATAGAATCATCATTCATACATTATCATATCATCATTGCATACATACATAATCATCATATAAGCATCACATAAACATCATATAAGCATCATAAAGCAGAAATTAAATGCATCCATCATAGACATCCATTATAGTAAACACATATAGACACATAGATCATTAATCATCGCCATATATCATATAACATCAAAATCATAATGTCAAGTGTATAAGGATATCCAAATGTATAAAGAGTTATATCAAAAATGGTAGTGTATCATAACGTCTCAACTGAATCAAGTATACATCATGTCAACAAATATTTCATCATCATGGAGCTATGTGGTGCTCCCCCCTAACGGTACTAGCCTTGTACCTCCCAAACCACCTAATGGTCCTACCCCTGGATCTATGCTAGGTGGTGGCCCTGTCACACCCCTGTTGGTAGTCTTGGTGTGAGTGTGACTCGAAGACTACGTGTAGCTCTCTCAATGCTCTGGTGGAATGACCTCATGATACTTTAACCTATAGAACTCTGCCTCCCTAGCAGAGCATTGTACCTCTCTAAAATAATCAATTATACATGTACCTTGGCTAACCTCTATAGTCTCTTTGTTATGCCCTCTTCTTGCTCAACCCTCTACCTCAAGGTATCCCTCTCGACTGTAAGAGTGGCAACTTATTCCTATTTCTGAGCCTAGGCCTAGGTCTGTTCCTACAGTAAATCCTATACCTACTTCAACTAACCCTACAATGTCTACACCTAAACCTATAATGCAGCTATCTACATATGTTGCTGCTATGAAGGTAGTCAGATCTGTACATGCTACTGGATTGCAGCCACCAATGATTTCCTCTTTCGAGGCACTCTGAAATCTTGAACATCTATAGTGGGCCCTCCACCACCCTCATCTCCTCCACCGCCATCACCTCCATCTCCATCTCCACCCTCATCTCCACCACCTCCTCTATCTCCATCCCCATCCCCATCATCACTACTCTCCACCTCCTCCTCCTCCTCCTCATCTCCTTCATCTCTCCTCTGCCTACGTCTATGTACTACTACCCTCTCCTCATCATCTAACAATGGCACTGGCTCATCTAGGTTGGAGATCCATGGGAATGGATGTAAGAAGAGGTACTATGCATACTCCTTAGATATCAGAGCCTCAATAATCTATGGGTGATAATCCCAGATAATAGCTTGCAAACCCTAGTACTCTTGCACTAATGCATCATATGATAAGCATGGCCCTCACTCTATCACATCAATCAGTCATCATTCATAATGTACCACTCCTTGAGGCATGCCCTATACCCGACCATACTATCGCAACACCCTCAGCAGAATTATCTCAATGATAAATTGTGTCCTCCCAATCAAGTACATAGACTGGCACAAAAATGGCATCTTTGTATCATCCTCTAGCCACTGCTCACAGTCAAGGTAGGGCCACCATGTCACCATGTCAAGATCATCCAGTACTCTACTCTAGTACTCCAATTTTCCTAGCTTAGGCTGAGCAACAAGACCTGTATATGCATGGACATATGGTCTCATGGCAGGCCGTTGTCTAACTGCAATTGGACGAGTGACCGCTATATGTTCCCATGCCCATATCTGAAGCAATGTGACTCTTGTTGATAGACTGGCCCCTTGGAAATAGACAACCTAGTGCAAATCATGGTATAAATGGGAAGGCATGCAGCATCCCCAGGCATATATGGTACCCTAAGTAATCATTCTCTCAAGTATCTAGCCCCATCCAACTGAAAGTACCTTTGACCTGTAATCAAGACAAAGGAACCCTCCAATGAAACCTACAAGTACACATTGCAATGTAGCATAAGTATCAACCATCTCTCTCCAATGAATATCATAGCTGCATATATAATCATCCTTGAACAATCTCCTCAGTTTATTGGTCCCACCCTACTCAGTAGAATCATATAATACTAGCTCTCCAACAATAGGTATCCGCAAAATCTGATAGACATCCTCTGGTGTCACTGTCACCTCACTAGTGGCTAAGTGAAAGGTGTTATGTTCACTATGCCACCTCTTTGCTAAAGTTGTCAATAGACCCCCATTAATCCTAATCTGGGGCATATCTATCAAAGAGGACAATCTACATCATGCAATAACGGCTACCTCGGCCTACACCAAGTGGGGTATCAAATCCCACATCTTAGGGAAACACTCTCGAATTTGCAGATTCACCAAAGGCTCCTATCATCACAAAATATCGCAAATCAATAATCTTTTCAATCAATCAAAATTAATCATCTTATCAATCTAATCAGCTCTGGTGAGACTTTGATCAAATCTTGTGAGCATCAATCTATCATTCAACCTCACCTATCATGATGTTTATAAATCAATCTATCATTCAACCTCACCTATCATAAGGTTTATAAATCAATCTATCATTCAACCTCACCTATCATGAGGTTTATCAATCAAAATATCATTCAACCTCGCCTATCATGAAGTTTATCAATAAATATATCAATGCACCTCGCCTATCATGAGGTCAATCAATCAATCAAACTATTATTGATCCTCGCCTATCATGAGGTCAATTATCAATATCAATCATTGAATCTCACCTATCATGAGATCAATAAACATCTAATCTATCAGGATCATCAATCAAAATAAAATCAAAGGCTAACATGATAAAAAATCATCAAGATCAAGGAGTTTACTGACAATTATATCATTATGACTTGGATGCACTAAAACAATGTCTAAAAGCACTAAAAATTTGAATGCGCTACAAAACTACATGAATGCACCAAAATAGTGTTTAAATGCACCAAAACGATCAATGTGCCATCAAAATCATTCAATGCACTAAATTTTGACTTCAACGCGCTAATTACTGAATGCGCTATAATATTCACTAAATGCACTAAATCCTACTGTGTATGCACTAATCTAGTGAATGCGCTACATTTTAACCTAGATGTGCTACAAGACTTGACCTATGCGCTAAAACTGTAGATGTGTTATTACAGTCTATTAATGCACTACACCGGGCTTTAGATGCACTAAAACTCTAAAAAATGAATTTAAACGTAGAAAAGTAGGGAAAAATGAATTGCACAATTTACGGGGAAGTTTTTCGAGGTACATACCACAGGTCCATACGCTGTCAGGTGGTTGTGACATTGCACGCGCTCGAATCGGTGTGTACAGTAGGGAATCACCATCTTGCTCAAATTGCACAAGTTTTCTCAACCACTCAAATTTCAAAATCAAAATGCACAAATGAGCTTCTAATCCATCTTTTTTAACATTTTAAAGGCTAATTAAGTGGGATTTTTGTGGGGTGGATTTATTTTCCAAAGGGGCTTAATTCATCATTTCATCACCTGGTGGCTCAAACATCATTTTTTAGGAGATAAATCGAATCTGAATCATAAAATTTGAAAATCATCAAAAAATCATCAAAATTTTCAAAAAAATTGAAAAATCCTAAAAATTCCACAACTCATCAATTTATCTCCCAAGGGGGCATATATCTGTCATCACCTGAAAAATCAGCATTTGGGGCATATAAAAAAAAAATCATTATCACCTGAAAATCAGCGTCTAGGGCATCGAAAAAAAAAATTATCGGCATCAGCAATAAATTTGTCTTTGAAGCAGCGTGTAAACACATTACTTCAAAGAGGGGATAAATGTATACATCTAAAATCAGTCAAGACAATCAATTAATTAAATACCAGTTATTTAATTAATAAATCTTTTATTTCATCTACTTATAAATAAATTCTAAAATTATTTATATAGTTCATATCTTTTAATTCTACCATCTTAATCACATTCTTCTAAATTTAATTAAATAAACAAATGTCAATAATTTGGTTTATTTAGTTAATAATCTTTTCACTAAATTTAAATTCCCAATTTGAATTTAGGCACATGTCTACAACTTTTCCTCTTGTCACATCATCAAGTGTCACATGAATTTAAATATGTTTAATATTTAAATTGCAATTATCCTCAACCAATTCCAAAACAAACTTTGCACACTTGGCTCTTTCATGCATTTTATTCCCTCATACACTTGGCATGGTGTTCACAATCAAGGGAACATCCTCCATGATTCTTTCTAACTTCTTCCATCTCCACCGTTCATCTCTCATGTTGAAATCTTGACCGTTGGTTGCTGCCACATCACAAGATGCCTTGGAAATCCTATAAATACAAGCCCATTCTATAGCATTTGCAATCCCATCTTTGAGTAAATTTACTATGTAGAAATAATATTAGAGCATTTGAGCATTTAGAGAAATTTAGCATTTAACATTTGAGCATTGTAGAATCATTTTAGTTTAATATAATGGCTTAGTTTAGTATTTGCATTTCCATTATCAGCATAGCTTTTATATGGCATTTGCATCATAATCTTTATTATCATATCCATTGTCATATCACCATTTTCATTTACAGCAGCATCATAACATTAGCATCATATCATTGTATATCAATCATGTTGCATTTTAGATAGCATCTCATTTCTTAGGCTGTCATCCAAACAGTCATAGTGCAATATACAAATCTAAGAGCACTAATGATTTAGAGGATCCTTGAGAATAGAGAACAATGGAATGATTTTAGAGATTTGTTTTATTTTAATTTGGTTAATTTTGTGATTCAAATCTTTAATGTAATACATTTCATTGGTTGTGTGTGTTTTTATTATTCATTTACTAACTCTCACAACTAGCACGACAACATTTTTGGTGCCCACCGTGGGGCCTAGCCCCATTTTTAACAATTTATGGAAATTTTTTTGTGAACAAGTTGGACGTGAATTTCTTTTAGCGTGACCATGAATTCTTGCAGCGCATACGAAACATATTTTAGCGCATCCAACCCCTATTACGGTGCATCCAGAGGATATTATAACACATCTAGTTCCTATTATGGTGCATCCAACTTATCTTTCAGTGCATCTGGCACCTCTTTCGGTGCATACAAGAATTCTTTTAGTGCATATGTTCAATACTTTAGCGCATTCAGTAGTTTCTATAACGCATAGGGTAGTTCTTTTAGCACATTGGAGTGATCTTTTAGCAGATCTAATGACTGTTTTAGTGCATCTGGTTGATTTTGCAAAAGTTCAAAATTTTGAGAACTAATTGAGGTTTTGTTTCATAGGTGCATAATACGCTGGTCAAAGACAATCTTATGCAACTACTGATCAGAAAACTCCACCTCCATGGACCATCATGGTTAACAGCCCTAGGAAGCTCATCGTCAGCCTTCCAGACATATTCATTGTTGGTGACTAGGAATTTTTTACATGCCTAGGCAAACAAAAATCCTAGTGGGAAAGTCCGAATAGATAGGTCAAAGATAATTTTATGGGTAAGGAAAAGTTATGGTATATAGGCACAAAAAAGTGCAAAGCGCAACTTAGCTGCACAACTTTGGACTGGTTGTGTGCATCCAATATTGTATTCTTCTAAACATGACATATAACAATAGTGAAATAGTAAAAATGGTTAACATAGAAATCTATAGAATACTTGTATATATATTTTTTATATATTCCAATGTTCAAACAATGTTATTTCTCTTGTGATCATCCATAGATATACATTTATATACACATGGATACACATATTTTGTTATGTGTTTATATCTAATTACTACTTTAAATGTATCTATGGTTATACATGTATATTCATATATGCTAATATGGTTGAGCTTGTATGTATATTCCTATGTCATCCCAATACATTCAAGTTCAATAGTTCAATCAATTGTTGAATTAGAAAAGGCTAAAAAACAACAACGAAACCATTTGTACTATAGCCAACATGAAGAGAAAATTTGTGCAAAGTTCCATACAAAATACTTATAACAAAGGCTAACTATAGCAAGGAAACCTGTAGGTCTTCCTGCTGTCAATCTTCCCTCACTACCCCCATTAGCAATGGTAAATTTCACTCTTTTTGCCCCAGATTGTCTTCTTCACCTAGGATGCCAAAGTGTGCATGGTAGTTTGGACAGAAACATACCGATATCAACATCACAAGATATGTTTGATATACAATATCATATCAATCCCCCCACTGCACCAGTGCACCAACAACACCTCAAAGAATTTTTCAATGATTGCTACCTTTCTTCGGTGAAATAGTTCTAACATCGCATAGATGCATTTTTTAACCTTGTTTTTCTTAGTTATGCAAAGAAAGCTACATTTGGATGCATACTCATGTATCTAGTTCAACAACCACATGTGCTAGATGTTATTTTGAAAAAGGCTCCCACCATTTCAGCTCTGCAAATGGCATGGACCCATTCCCACAACCATTCTTGCTAAAAAAAGCTAACACGGGTTGAAGAAATGCTTATTGCTAGGGTGGCTCTAGTTTTACAAGTGCCCCATGCTAGAGGAGGGAAGTTTAAATATAGTGGTCACACTAATTACAAGACCTTGAGGTTGTGATCATACGGTGGACCACTATTAAAGGTGGAAACTATGACTGATATGTTAATAAACATCATGTCATGGATGCATTGAAATATAAAATTCAATATGACAAATACTACAATGATGTTGAGATTGATGTTGAGGCTCTTAATATGTTACCTGATATTGTTGTTAATGTCTCCAATTTCTTGCATACAGTAGAGCAATTTTATGATGAATAGCTGATGCCATCAACCAACTCAACAAATGTTGTTGAACATGAAAATGGCTCTTCAACCTTTTCATCATTTATCCCTTTCTTTCCAAATGCTACACGAGAGCTCCAATCAATCAAATAGGTATTAAAATTTGAAAAGAAGGAGAAGACTATCTTGTGTTGGCCTAAAATTATCTCTTCTCTTATTAATGAATACAACACTAAAGTTTTATTTACAATGGATTTTCCAACATTGTTCCCCACTAGAGCAGCACTTCCCCTCCAACCAAGGAATATTCAAAATTAGTTGCATGAATATTCCCTCCACTTGATGAGATATTTTGACCACAGATTTGGAAAACATGTCAGGTTTAGGTATTTCCTCTACAACTTGATAATGAGACATTACAGTCAACAAACTGTTTCTGTCTTCTTCAAAGCAGATTTGGAAGACAAAATCCTGAAGTCTTTTTCTGCATTGTGTGAATGACTTCAAGCTACCCCTAATGAATAAATAGCAGAATAGTTGATGCATTTTGGTGCATCGTTACCTGAGACTCGCTCTTTTTGGAACTATTGTCAAGCCTAGCTATCTGCAATGATTGAAAAACTTGGGATACCTACCCTTTTTCACTCTAAGCTATGCAAACACAAAATATCCTGATCTACAAAAAAAATTCTCTTTTGTGGCTCATTTGGCGATGGAACCTTCAACAAAGACCCTGATAGATAGTGTTATTCAAAATCCACATAAAGCATCTTTATAATTGCATCATAGATTCTCAATTTTTTGTGAAGAGGTGATTGAAAATCTTTTGCACACAAAAGATTATTGGTATAGATATGAATGGCAACATCATGACTCCACACATGTGCATGGTTTTTTGTGGCTTCCAGAAGCCTCGAACATGGACACTCTTGATTGGTCCAATCACCATGATGTTACCATGGCAAGGAACTTTTTTGATAGATATGTTTCAGCTTGGAATCCACGTTGCCCTGCACAAAGATTGCTCAAAATGTATTGTTGTTCTGAAGAAAATTTGTGCTTACTTTCCATGAGTCAGATTCTTTCTAGTGATCCAATTATAGATTATGAAGAGTTACTAAATACAATTCAAAGAAACACAAAATGCTCTGAATATACTTGTTTAAGGAAAAAAGGAGAGCAATTACAATGCCGATATAAAGCACCTTGATAGCAACAACTTACCTCTACATTGACATCGGATGTTGAGCCTAAAAAATCCTACAAGCTAGCAAGAAATGATGATCACCTAAATATTCGTAGCCCACCCATGCTTGTAATATGGCGTGCCAATGTTGACTACCAGCCAGTTGTTTCTAGGCAAATTGTGTTAAATTATATCTCTAAATATGCAGCTAAATCTGAGAAGAAATCAAAAAATTACCTTGATATGTTGAAAATACTTACAAATAAAAATATAGTTGAGGATAGAGCACTGCTTGTATATCAAAAATTCATGATGAACATTCTTGTGGAGCATGACATCTCTGCATAGGAGACATGCCATATGTTACAAAAATTTATCCTTGTCACTTCAAGTCAACAATATGTTCGCTCAAAAGTTGGCAAAAAGGAATGGTTTCGTATAAATAAATATGATGCTAATGAAGGCCTACCAACAAATTATATTTATTTCTATATGCTAAGGCCTCCAGAGTTGAGTTTTGTACCCCTAATTAGCTTGGTCCGCATATATACACATTCAGACCAACACAAAAAGGACAAATAGAAATTGAGACACCATCCTACAATTGTTCTTGTGTACCCCTTGTTCAAGACTATTACCCTTGATGATGCAGAAATCTTTGACACATTTTGTTGGACTGAACTTATGTTATACAAACCTTTCTGAAACATACACACAGATATAGGTCTTGCCAAACAAGACATAATACAAAATTGGAAAGTTTTTAAAATAGTTGGTTATCATCCTTGGCATGTTAATAGAATTCTAGCTGCATCAACGATTGAAGAAAACCATGGAAATGATAGTGATGATTTGAACCATCAACCTTCTATGGATGAATATGAATGGGAATTTTTCTCTCAGCTTGGTGCTACTACTAAATTTAGTATAAATTAGCTCCAGTTGTTGGGTAGGTGAGACTTTGATATCAACCATTCATGGAATACAAACCATGTTCCTGAACAACTTCATAATATTGCTTTGCAGTTCATCCCATCGGCCAAGGCTCAGGATGAGAAAGCTACAATACAATCCTTGCCTATAAATACATCAGCCCATCAGCTTTCACCAAAATAGAAACTTGCTCTTCAAATCATCCAATCCCATCACATGCAGTCTTCCCCCAAAGGTCAACTCCGCATGATCATTCAAGGAACAGTTGACACTAGTAAATCCTTTTTGATAAATTGTATAAGACAACAAATAAACGCCTCTACTATTGGATGTAATAGGTTGTTGCTCACATTGGCACCTACAGGTGTTTCTTCCTACAACATATGCACCTCCACAATCTATACAACCCTCTGCATTCCAATAAAGGATATGAATCCTTTGCAAGGCCAACCATTGAATATATTCCAAGAACAATTTAAATATATTCAATACATTTTGATAGATGAAATTGGTTTTATAGGCCCGAAGTTGCTACTCAAAATAGATAGACAATTGCACCAAGCATTCTTCGATAACCAAAGGCAACCATTTGGTGGTGTTTCTATCATCCTTGTTGGTGATCTTGCCCAATTTTCATCGATCATGGATACTCTTATTTATGCTTCACACTCATTGGTTGTAGCCTTATGGCATACTTTCACAGTCACAATAATATTGGAGACTATTTTCCACCAACAAGGAGATAGTCCTGCCCCACAAAAGTTTCAAGCAATCCTTCTCCATATAAGAAATGGTGAGGCTTTCCACAATGACTGGGAAGAGCTTATAAAAAAAACAAATAAAATGCTCTCGCCCACAGAAATAGAACAATTTGATGTTGCAACACATTTAATTTCCACAAATGACTTAGTCGCATTCCACAATAAAAAAAATGATCAAACAATTAAACCTACCCATAGCAATTTGCACTACTCGAGTAGCACAACAAAAGACATTTGATTATGGAGATGATGACCAGCTTCTCCTAGAACTATTGCTTTGTGTTGGTGAACAGGTGATGCTAACAATAAATTTTTGGATTCAAGTTGGCCTAGTCAATGGATCCCTTGGTCTTGTTATAGCTATTGTGTACAATGCACATTGCAAACTGCCAGATTTGCCTGACTATGTTGTTGTTCACTTCCAAAATTACATTGGCCCACCATGGGACCCACAAAACCCAAGAGACATCCCCATCCCAACTATAACTTGAGGAAGTCGAACACAAATTCCACTCACCATGGCATGGGAAATCATAATACATAAAGCACAAGGCTTAACATTAGACAGAGCAACGATAAATATAGGAAACAAAGAAAGGCAGGGGTTAACTTTTACAGCTATCTCTCATGTTAAATCAATTGAAAGACTCTGCATTGATCCAACATTCTCATTTGAGAGATACTCCAGACTAAGCAACAACAAATACACTACTCAACATCGTAGCGAAGAGGCACAGTTGGAACAACTCCAACCCTTGCCAAATGCTTTTTTCCCTGCCTCATGTTCTAGATTATGAAAAAGGTTCTAAAATATTTATTCTCACATTGGCTCCACACTATATACTATCCTCTTTTGAAGGGTTTTAAGTTAAATTTTATAGAAAAATACCAAGTAATAACCTGTGCAAAATGGGTACAATGTCAAAGATGCATAGAGATACCAAGGAACAATAAGCAGAGGGAAAAAATTGTACAAGTCAGTGGCATGTTTTGATCATTCCAGACTATTAAAATATATATTCAACTATTCCAAAAATATTTTCAAGAATATTGTGTTGTATTTGACTAATTAGTTTTAAATTATGCACCTATGATTTGTTTTCCATTTTTTGTGCCTATATATTCTAATTTTTACTACCACATTAAATTTCCCTTGTTTATTCAATTCTTTCCATCCTCTTCAGCTTTGCACATTAAAGATAATTTTCTTTTTATTGACTGTCTTATGTACCTTCAGCAATACAATTTCTATTAAATTCACTATGCAAATATGCACCCATAAATATTAATATGCCCACTTCTCCTTAAAAAAATTTATTGTTTCATACTTTTTGTATATGGCATTCAAAAGAATACACTCTTCTATATATTTCACCTTGAACCGTAGATTTTTGGGTTCCTATGTACTTCTCTAGCTCTTCTAGGGTTTTTCACCTAAAAGGAGAGAGATAGGGCCCAAAAATGCTAAGGGTTCATTCAAATTATGTTATATGTGATGTTGTATAAGCTAAATGAAGTAAAATAAATGCAATTAAATGATCTAAATGATTGATAATGAATGTAAAACCTATGAAACAAGTGATGTTTGAAAACATATTGTGTAATGCAAAATCACCTTGAAACGAATGCAAAACTAAACAGAATTGAACCAAACTGAAAGTGTGCACCTGGAATGTGGATGAAGATTGTAAATAGCCTCTAAAATGTTGATAATCCTAATTTTTAGGACTGGAAGGACTCATTCACCATTCTGGGCAAATCAGTCCCAATTTTACCAAAATATACCAGAACCTGTTTCTAACAAAAGGACCTACCTAAAAATGTAAAAATCCAAAAATTGACCTTGGGATGGGACTCATTCACCACCCATGGCGAATGAGTCCACTTTTGAATTTTTGTATTTTCAAAGGTGGATTTTGAAGCTTCTGATCTGCACTTTGATTCCCTGCAGGTGTCTACTTCTGAAACTCTAATGTACGGGTCTGAAAATGAGATTTTGTTGATATTTTGACTTTTTGAATGAGAAGAAGACTTGATCAACCATGCAACTTGATCTTCAATTATTTTCAAGCTTCCAAGATTCCTAAATCTATAAACACACAAGACAAGAGAGAGAAATGTTGAATGTTAGGGCATGGGGGTTTGCCTTGGTCAAACCCTGTTTAGGTAATTAAACCAAAATGATGAAAAAATGGAATGAAACATGCAATAATGGAATGGATTACCTTTCCATAAAGATAGATCTTGAAATTCTACAACAAAACATGTAGAATCCGGCCTTGGATGTCTTAGGAAGCTAAATTAATGACTTCCAATGCTTGCTTGGCTTGAGATAGAAGAATGGTAATGAATGAATGATGTGAATGAGTTAATGGATGAATGGATGAATGAGAGCTATAAAATGAGGAGAAGAACACTTATTTATACACAATTGTGCCTTAGTAACCCGTTAATACCTCATCACAGGTCGACATGAAGCAAAATTAAACTCAAATTATACTTTTTTCCCGCTCAAAGGTCAAAATTGAGCCAAATGGGACTCATTCACCACAAATGGTGAATGGGTCCCACAAGGGCCAATTTGACAGCTCAGAGGCCAAGAGCTAAGGAAATAAGGTCTAAAATGCAACCTTGTCAAGTGTTTGATCAACTTAGGCCTCAAGATGCACAATATGGGTTAATATGGGACTATTTGTGATGATTTAAATGTCAAATAGGGATTGGGACACAAAATTCAATGTGAAAGTGTGATTAAATACACTTTACAACACTAAAATGAGGTCCACATAGCCTAGGAAGGCACAATAACCAATGTGAATGTGTAAGACACATTACACCACTAGTTTAACATTAAGTTTAATTCACAAGCCTTTTAAATTGATGTAATAATGTTATTAAAAACATTTTATAATATTGAATTAGGGAGAAATAGGTTCATTAAGTCTAGAAAAGAGTAAAAGTCCTTTACAAGACTTTACAACACCTTTACAAGACATCATTAAGAGCATGTTATTCAATTTATAAGGGCCCAAGACCTAGTGTGGATGCATAAAATGCCTCACAACACTTGAATCAATGCCTCATTAAGCCAATTTATCATGAATTAATCCCATGTCAAGCAAAGGGTACTTTTTTCTATGGCACATTTAGCCCGCACTTTAGTGAGAGGATGAACTTGCTTCAAACTCACACTAAATTAGATATTCAAGAGAGATCCTCATGTACAGATGCAAATGACATAGAATGACAAAGATCAAAGGAGGTGGCCAAGCCCCCAGGATCGAAGATCCTAAGTCAAGCCCCTAAGATACAAAATCATGCAATGACAAGAATGAGAAAGAAAGACAAGGTGGAAAAGATGTACTCACTTTGGGGCCACAGAACTTTTGGTCATCTGTGGGGTGAGAAGTCCACAACATACTCACTCTAGGGCCACGAAGCTTCTGGTCTACAGGATGAGAAATCCCAAAAGGTGAGAAACATATGCTAGTTAGTATGCACTCACAAACACAAAGGTGGCTATGGGGAAAAGTTATGCCGCTAGATGGGCTTCCATATAAAATTTATACCTCCTGATAACTTTAATAAGGCACCATAAAGGAAAATGATTTTTGAGCTCCATGAGATAAGAAAAACTTTGTATATTTGACACTCATGGACATTGTTAATGCAAAATAGTGAAAAGATTAGTCAAAGGGATTTTGCTTAATTTGTGTAAGGTCTCATCTTAGGGGACATTGTGCTTAACATCTCCAAGAGAGGGTGTGTCAAAAGAAGTATCACACTCTTAGAGGGAATTTTTGACTCCAAAATTTGACAAGGTAACAGTGTCTTATGGGAAACTCAGTTTATGGGGGACCTTTTGCACTAAACTGAGTGACCTTTGGGTTTTTAGAGAAGTCGGCTTCTTCTATAATGGGGTTTTGGAAAAGGAAAAGGAAACAGATATAATAAAATAAAGTCTAACCTAAGGAAATGCACCAAGACTTAATGATAAGCACATTAAATCATAGATCAAAGGGCCTGATTGGTATTTGTAGTGTTCTAGAAAAGTAGAAACTGAAAATTATAGCACAAACAATCCATTCATTGACATAAAATAACATTCCATACATTCCTACTGCTAAGAAGAGTCATTAGACATGATCTAGATCAGCAAACTTGTATTCAATATATATAGAAGTTCTTAAATGAAATGTCTAGACAATAACAGCACAGTTTACAGTTTAATCAAATAGCATGAAAGAATAGAAAGGTCGAACAATTGGCACAGTTTAAAAGTCTTTCACAATGAAAAAAAATAGTAATAAAGGTCTGGTGTCTTTTCCTAAAACTAGTGTTCCTTCAAAATTCTGGACCCTTTTCTCACAACAGAGATAAGTATATATAGTAGAAAAACTCCCACCGCTTCATAGAGTAGCAACAGAAAAGATTTTGCTATCCCTAGCAATGATGCAAAAAATAATAATATTCCCCAAGCCGATGCAACAGAAAATATTCAAAACCAAGCATCTGGTCATTCCAAGCATAGGTCCATCTCCTACAAATCATGGCAGTGGTCCCAACAAGGTTAAACAGACAAGTGTCACCATCCCGTGCAAATGATTATGACATGCGATGGCCAATCATAGCATTTAGTTTGCCTAATTCATCGCCCAAAAACAAGATCCACTGAATAGGCACGTGGTAGCATTTCGCTACCCATGTGAACCTTTATCTCTCGTTGTTGAACCCTTGTGCCAAGGCTACACATGTTGAGTGGGTAGAGCTCTATCCAAAAGTGGAGGAAATGATCATCGGTTGGGCACAAAAGAGACGCGTGGTAGCATTTCACTGCCCGCGGTCATTATTTCATCCTCTCGCTGAAAGATTTGTGAAGAGTAGACACATAGCAAGAGTGCACCATAGACAACAATTGTGGGTCCTACCAAATTTCTTTGGGAATGAGAGCTTCGTGGCACTCAAACGGAGCCCGATGAGGAAGCAAAAAGGCATGATAAAAAATGGTCCGCAGCTACGACACGTGGAAGTATAGCGAGGATTCCCAAGATGCAGAGGAAGGAAAACCCTCGGGGTGCCCAGAGCACACACGTGGAGGGGGAAAGTAGACTTTGATAAAAGCCCAAGTTAATTTCCTACAATGCACAGGCTGATACCTAGAGGAAAATACACCCGAAGGGAGCTCGTTGAATATTTATAAATAGCTTTTGGCGACTACCAAGGGCATTTCACTTGAGGAATGGACAACCCAAAATTTCTCTAGTTTACATACCAGAGTACCATTTCATTAGATAATGGAGTCAGAGATTGGAAAGAGCTTCCTGCAGAGGTGACCATTCATCCTCAAATGGCCTTACCATGTTGTACAAATTCTCCTGTGCTCCACTTAGATCAATAGTTTCTTTATGAGGCAATGCATTAGGTAAACCGGCCCCTGCTTCACAATGAAACAGTAGTTGTGCAAGCAGATGAATAACTCCCTCAATGTCAGTTGCGGTGGGAGGATGACTAAAATCCCTGAAAGCATCTAGATTATTTTCCTTCTCTTCTATTCTTTCTGCAATATGCTCAGCCATAGCAATAAAGCCATTTTCAAGGAACGGGGACAGCAAACCCATCATGTTCAACTTGGAGAAACTCTCCCGCATGTTGTCCATTGTCTTTCTCAGAGTATTTGTGGCTACTTTAGTGCACTGGAAGGTAGAGTGGAAATGGATAAACTTGTTTGTCATATGGGCAGTAGCATCTCGATCTTCAATTCCTGCCCTAGCGAGGTTTTCATCAAAGACTGAGTATAGATCGGTGAGCAGATCTTTTGCTTCCGGAACCTTTTCCAAGATAAATTGTGGGAACTGCTCAATCGTATCATGAGCCTCCTAGCTCAGCTTTGATGCCTTGGAGATGAATTGGAGGATGGGCTATAGTGCTAGGAAAAAAATTTTAATCTTTTCCTAGTGAGAAATATACAACTTCCTAACCAACAGAATAATGTCCAGTTGTGTAGGAGAAGACAGGAGAGAGCTTTTAAGAGAGGCGATCTCTATGTCTTTTGAGTTAATGGCCTCATCCAAATCTTCCCTTTTCCTTTTCTTGGATGCTAGTTGTTCTACAGAGCTACTCATTTCCTTATTCCAATTTTCCTCGGCTCGGGAGTGATTTGCTAAATGCATGTCCAGATAGGACTTTGTCTCTTGGAGCTCTTGTTCTAATTGAGCTTTTAGGCCCTCAAATTCGGCCTTTTTTTCTTGTAACTTCTACTCCTATTGAGCTTGTTGGTGCTCCAAAGCCTCATTCTTCTGTGTTATTCCTTGACTGTACTCAAGGCAAAGTCGCTCTAGCTCTTCATTCTTTAGCTGCAAATTTTGCTCTACCTCTTGATTCTTAGTATGCAGCTCTTTTACAATGGCAAGGTCGATAGTCTAAATCTTCGTAAGCTCACCCTGAAGTTTGTTCTTCTTATTCTCTACTGCCAATGCCCTTTCTATCATACATGCAACATCCACCTCCAGGTATTTCTCTTTTTTCTCTAAAAAACTAACTCTTTTCCTTATTGCTTTAAGTTGCTCATGTTTTTTCTTTAGCTGGAAACCAATTTTAAGGAAGTTAGAGGTGACCACCCATTATGTTTCCTCCATAATCTCAACCTTATCCTACAGTCGAGCCACCTTCATGTCAAGCCATACCACATATATTTCATAGTCCTCTGGGTGCATCTCCCCCTATGGCTTGGTTACTCTTAGGTACATGGTTGCAAACTTCACCTCTTGTCGAGTCTCATCATAAAGAGTATATTTTTGGCTCAGCAGAAGTACTGTCATCCTTTGCCTTGTGCTTTTACATTCTATTGCACGTGCTTCTTTTCCACATTCAATCTGAGCCATAAATTTGGTTGGCAACAAAATTAGTCTGCCTACGAAAGGAGCATCAAAAGGTAGGGAATATGGATAGGTAATTCTGATAGGCCCAAGAATTTTCTTTTTCTAGAGAGTGACAGTTTGCGAGGAGAAGTGAGGCACATTCCAAATCTTGGTTTGAGGACTAGAAGAAGGGCTAGCCACTTTCCATAGCTCAATTGATGAATCAGCGGAAGGACTCATGGGTTGGAATGGTGAAGGAGTTGTCATTGCGGAGTTAGCCCATTATGATGGAAGAGGATCCGCAGCAATAGAGAAAGTAGGGGTGCCCACAAAGGGTACACCTTTGAAAAGTGAGGTAAGGAGAGCTTGAGCGGCAATAGCTGGTGTAAGGGTTTGCGGAGGAGTAAAGTCGGGTGGAGTGTTCTGTGAGAATTGGGTGAAACCTCCCGCATGTGTTGGATTAAAAGTGGAAAATAGAGGGCCAGTACTCATGGAAGGGATTGTCGTTGAGACAGGGATAGATACCAAGGACTGAAAAGCAAGAGAAGAAGGAGCAAATTTTACCTGTTGACTGGTCAATGGCAGCTCCAAAATCGTAAGCGACTCTCCCTCGGCCTCAGGCTCTTGGCTAGCTACAAGCACCTGTCTTCCGGAGGGTTCTTGTGAACCCTCTCCGATAATGGTCTTTATATGCTACCGTTTTAACGGTGGGACTTCTTGATCTTTGACAGTTATTATCATTTGTTGTTGTGGTACCCTGGCTTCCTTAGCGGCCCAAGTGAGTGTATGTGAAGCCCTCAATACATTAAAATACACATTCATGGATACATAGGCGGGTTGTCTAGAGCTTTTCTCTTTTGGCATGGAGGATGCAGAAGTTGCTCCTTCCTCTTCCTAATCTTCAGACTCATCCTCCGGATCATCACTCTTAATAACGCTAGAGTCTAGGTTGGGATGGTCTTCATCCCACCATTTTTCAAATTCCTTGTCCTCCTTCAAGCTCTCATAAGGGGCATCTAATTGCCCTGTTTCTTGGCAATACTTCTAGAAAGCTTCTATCTTCTCATCAGTCCATTCCTCATCCTTCCACAACTTGTTGTACATGGCGCGTTCCATCTGGACATTATCCTTGGCCACCGCCATATAAAAGTAGAACTTATGCCATGGCTCTATGTTATCTTGTGTGGGAATATGCACCAGTTCAACAAAATTTTCATCTTTGTCTTCCTGCAAGTTACACCGCTTTTCCCAGTAAGGTCAAGGAACATGAGTAACTTTCATGTGCAGCTCTGGTAGGTCATTGAAAGGGTTGTAATCCCATTTGTCACATACCAAAACCAACCCTAAATGAGCCAGTTTATCTTGCAATAACTGATCCGATTGCTTCTTTAATAGAGTCATTGTTTTGAAATTCTTCGAACAAGTGAAGAATCATTTTCTCTTGACACTTGAGTTGCTGCAGAAGGTAAAATCAATAATACACACCTACCTAAACATTTCAAGCATGAGCACCCTATCTATGATGTAGGCTGGGAGAAGAAAGGGTTGACCAGTGAAGCCCCCCATCCGAAGAATGATGAAATCTGTTCCTAAGAACCAGTCACAAGCAGGAGTGAAACTCTGCATATATCTGGTATGATCCTCATCGAGCCGAACTATGTCACCTCCTCCTTGTAAATCTTGCAAGACCAGAGTTATAAAATAATCAAAAAATTCATAATAATCATATGACATGGAAAAAAAGGGTGTCCATGTGGATATCAGTTTCCTCCTCTTGTTTTCATCAAAAATTGATAATTCAAAATACCTGCCGAAGAAATCAGGGTTTTGATGTAGGAACATGTGAACTAGGAAGGAGAGAAATATAAACTTTCCCTATGTTAGGTAATTTTTTATTTTCCATATCATTTCCCCCACCAGGAACTCGGCGAAATCATACCAGAAGGTATCGTGTTCTTTGTGGAATTGGAAGGCCGGTCTGAGTTGAAAGGTTTCCACCATCTCGTTGGAGTCTCAACCGCACACAAAAGCTAGCATTGACATGGCATCCTACATATCCTCATGAAATGAACCACACGGCAATGAGATACTCGGCAGCTTACCACCTAGGATACCCTTCTTACCAATCTCCTCTATTAGGAAATCTGAACTTTTTTTCATCGCCTTCCACATTTTTTCTCCTTTACCAAGGAAAAAGGAATCAATTTTCTTTTTTCTTTTACTTGGGTCCAAGATGCATTGCATATGCCAAATGGCTTGTGGGCTAATGTGAACTCTTAATTTTCAACCCTTGATGTGGGCTAATGTGAACTCTTACGTTTCAACCCTCGATGCAGCGGGTGCTAGGGTTATAACGCTGAATGGCAGCATCAACTATCTCTGGGCAATAATGTACCAGTGGGACCATGTATTGTGGAAGACCACTGTACCAAACCTTCCTTGTTGTTGATATTTCTACCTTAGGTGCCTTCAACCTTGCATAGGCTACTTCTCTTAAGGATTTAGAGTTTTTTGTGGGTCGTGGGTCATAAATATTATCCCATTTCTCCTCAACCCTTTTCCTGTTTCTGCAATCTTTGGGCCTATCCAACTCTATCATATTCGCCCTCTTTGGTTTGCTTGGTATACCAGGCATAGCATATGCTAAATCTTCATAGATATACACATCTTCTAATGACCATATGGTTGTAAACAATTCCTTTCCAATCTCCTCCTACATTTGCTGTGATGAACTCTCTGACATTTTTCTTTAGATGAAAAACTTTTGTAGGTTCTGAACTCTTTCTAAATTTTATCTGGCTCTAGATATGCTGAAAAATTCTCTGCACCTTAAGCCTTGGCATATTTGACAAGACTTTGAACATTAAACTTTTTCATGGAATATTTAGCTATCTTTTCTCAAGGTGGTAGAGGAAAGTGTGCTTTTTGCATTTAATTCGGCATGTACCGTTAATTCCTCAACTTGTGCAAAATGAATTACTTGCCATTTTGAGGTAGCAAGAATTCATTATTGCATTTGGCAACTATGTGATATGTTGTGATTCCCTTGAAACTTGAGCCAAAAAATTTCCTTCTAACCTTGCGTTAGTATGTGCTGGCAATTAATATCCTAGACGAAATGATTAAGCCAAAGCAAACGATCACAGCCTGAAAAGATATGGATCCTGCCTTAGGCTCTAGAAAATGCCTGTGAGATGACACAATAGCCTACGGTTGTGCAACTTACTGCCAATGAGCGCCACCATTTTAAAGCTAATTAACTAGCTCTTATTAACCTAGCACACATTGAACCGTACTTCTCCAGATGCAACTAGTCACGAAATGCGAGCAAACGTAGGCACACCTTTCAAGTTGGAACTTGGTTATCATCACATTTTCTCAAAACGGATTAGCATGCATATTCTCATTTTTTCTATAAATAGGCCGCTAAGTAGTGAGAAAATCACACTTAGCATTTGAGCAGTTTTAACAATAGGTCATTGGCGAAGTCCTAAGCTTCAGTAAGCGAGTTTTCTCATAGGCTAGGTGGTAGGAAAGTTTTAGTGTTAGTTAGAAGGTAGAAGCATTATGTCAGTATTATGGATACTCCTATTAGGTTAACCTCTTATAAGTCACAGACAGCTTTTCTGGGGGAGATTTACACTAGGTGATTGAAGAGAATGACCAAGAATAAACACTCTTTGGTTTTGGTAGCCATAAAATGGGTTCTGGGTAGGGATTGTATAGAGTACAAGGACAAATACCGTGTGAACACTGATATCTGCTCGCACTTTGTAGCGTCAATGTTAGACATTGTATCCCCAATCCTCTAACTCTGAAGTTGGTCAAGGAAATTTTTCCAAAAAAGTACCTAAATGGCCTAGGTGAGATTGTTGCTCACGCTGCATATGGGGTAGGCCTGCCAACAGCCAGTGACCTCTTACGCTACATTGAGGAAGAAGCATTAGTTATATGGCTATCGTTTCTCAGTAGATTCCTCTTTCAGACATGCGACGAGCATCAGCAAAGGGTTACCCAGGCCTTGCACTTTTTTTTCCACAGCTACAATGTAGTACCATTCTATGACGTTGATTGGTATACTAACTTCAGGAACTTCGTGTTCCCTCCACCAATGGCGGTTGTGCCAAATGATTTTACTTCTGCTACTGAAGAACCTATTGATGAAGATGCGATAGGCACTTTCGTAGAAGAAGCGGTAGACACTGCCATAGATGCATCAATTGCTACCTCTCGTGCTCTTGGATAAAACACCTCCCTATTTCTTTGTTTTCTATTTATTGAATATGCCACCTGCTTACAGTTTTTGTACATAAGCTTGAAAAAGGCTATAAATATAGCATATATGAAAGAATAGCTCGTATAATCATATACTTTTTGGATTATGGCTCTCTCAGCCATTTTTTCAATGTGAAAAATGAAAAAATATATAAATTGACATATATCTTTATAAAAATCCATGGCTCTTTCTTCCATTTTGCATGTCTATTATATGGGCTCTTTTATTAGCATATTTGTTCATTTTCTTTACACATGGATTTGTTTTATATGTAAAGAAATTCCACTACTCTACTCTCTGTAATGATGGGTTGTTTCTACCGAAACACGAACCAACTTCAAAAAAAGACTGGCCAACACAAAGGGAAAGAAAATAAAAGAATTATTCACATATGTACAAAAATAAAATTCAGCACTTAATGGAACAGCTTAAGATGAATCTCATTGACCAGAATTCCTAAGGGTTCTTGTTCCATACTTTCTAACTCAAAAGCATTATGCTCCTTACACTGAATGATTTTAAAGGGCCCCTCCCATAGGCTATCAAATTTACCATGTTGACCTGGCTTAATAGCCCTTTTATCATATTTTAGTACTAAGTCTTCACACTTTAGGCCTTGGTCAGAAGCCTTCTTTTCAAACCATCGCTTGAACACTTGTTGACGGTTTGTCATGGCTATTAGCGAATTCTCCCTTTTTTCATGTACTTCTAACAGTACGGCAAGCTGAAACTCCATGGTGCCATTTTGGTATCTCGAGAGATTTCAACAGTTGAAGCGCTGGAATCTTCATAGATATAGGCAACAATGCCTATTTCCTGTATACCAACTCATAAGGAAAAGTCTTAAGGAATTTCTTAGGATTTACGCAGTTTTCCCAAAGCACCACTCATAGGTTTTTATGCCATTCTCTCTAGTGTTCCAAACCAATTCTTTTAAGGAGTCAGACTAGGTTCTTGTTTGTTAACTCCGCTAGGTTGTTTCCCTACGGGTAATAATTTGATGATTTCTTAAGGAATTATCAGAAATGATAGTCTTTGGAGGACTGAACCTTGTCACCAGCTCTTCGAGGAAATCCACTATCTCTGTCTCTATTGCATTTTTAAGCGAAACGGCCTCTATCCATCTTGTGAAGTAATTTGTGGCAGTTAGAACCACTTGTGCCCAGCACTAGAAGTGGGATTAATCATCCTGATGAAGTCTAGACCCCATTGTGCAAATGGTTTGTCTACCACTATAGGTTTGAGAGGCATTGTAGAATTCTTCCTTCTGTTAGTAAAGAACTGGCATTCTTTGCAAGATTTTACCAAAGAGTGGGAATCATTGAAAAGTGTGGGCCAATATAACTTGTGCACATGATTTTGATGGTGGTGGTCTTAGTAAAGAAGTTTCTACCTGTAGTGTTGTTGTGGAACGTGTCAAGGATTCTCTTCACTTGTTCTGTAGAAACACATCACAGGAGGAGACCATTGAAATTCCTTTTGAAAAGGACCCCTTCCACTAACACATATCCACAATTTTGCAGCTGTTAGTATCTCCTCTTTTGGGAGGAAAGACCTGGTAGATACTTTCTTACTTGCATAAACCTCATTTTATTTGTTATCTAGCAACCCTCGAATTCTGGTTCATTTATTAGAACAAGCTCTGGTTGCTCTCCTTCGGCAGGTATCTCCTCGTTCTCTTCCATGTATTTGCATAGTCCTCTTCCTCAGATAGTTTTAGTGGATTTGACCTCAATGTCATATTCAAGGATCTTGGTGATCCGATTAGCTCTTTTTTCCATGATTTCTCCCTCCATGATATATTCTTGCACACTAGAATGTGTGACATAAACAAACACTTTGTTGCAAGAAATTAGATGGCAGAACTTTTTACATCCCTTCACTATTGCAAAGGCTTGTCTTTCGACGAAATTATAATTCATCTCAAATTCCTTTAGGGTCCAGGAGTAGAATGCCATTCGATGTTCTCCCTTTCCTTCATTATCCTTTTGGGTTAAGACAGTAGCAATACTAGACTTGCTACTGAATGCATACATTATAAAATTCTTAGATAAATCTAGATTAACTAGTACTGGAGCTACAGAAATAGCATCCTTGACTTTTTCAAAGGATTTCTGAGCTTCGGTCATCCACTTGAATGCATGATCCTTTTTAAGCATCAGGGTGATCGGCTTAATTATTCCCACAAAGTCATAAATAAACTTGCTAACAAAATTTACCTTGCCTAGGAAGGACTGAATATCTTCCTTATTCACCGAAAGGGAAAGTTCCTTAATAGCTTTCACCCACTCGGGGTCGATTGAAACTCTTTCCTTGGATACCATGTGTCCTAACAGCTTGCCTTGTGGTACTCTGAATATGCATTTTATTGGATTTAGGGAAAATCCAAACTACTGGCACTTTTGAAAAACTATTTCTAAGTGGTTAAAATGATCATCCTTAGATTTAGAAAACATAATAAGATCATCTAAATAGATTAGAATAAACTTATTGATTAGCTCGATGAAAGCAATGTCCATCGCCCGCTGGAATGTTGCCCCTGCATTGGATAAACCAAAAGGAATTTTAGCATATGCAAATGTTCCCCAATTTGTAGTGAACCTAGTTTTGTGTTGATCCTCCTTCTTAACTCAGATCTGATTGTAATCAGAGAAGTCATCCAACATAGAAAACATTTACGATCCTGCTCTCATTTGTAGGATTGACTCCATAGAAGGCAGTGGATAATGATCCTTCAGGGATGCTCTATTTAGGTCTTGGAAGTCCACACACAAGCGGATATCTCCATTCTTCTTTCAGACTAGGACCAGATTAGATACCCAAGTACTATGCTTGATTAAGAAGACAATGCATGACTCAGTTAGCTTGGTTAGCTCTTGCGCCATTAGCACTTCAATTTTTGGGTTTACTGACCTCTGCTTTTGTCATACTAGTTTTGCACCTTCTGTCAGCTCGACTATGTGTTGAATGATATCAGGATCATATCCCTCTAGATCATCATAGGACCAGGCCACTACTCCATATTTCTTGTAGAAATTGATGAGACTTTCTTTATCATGGTGCGGAACATCTTTCCTGACTCAAAGGTTTTTGCCATTTGAGACCCAAAGGTCTACATAATCACTTTTGTCTACCACAAACTTTCATCTATCATTACTTGACACATCACAATTAAAAAAATTTGAGAGTAACCAATCCTTTTGAAAGCTTGTTGGATTTAAGCTGCATGATTTGTCCTTCATAAGCCTCTGCAATATTTGGTTGAAGTTGATCGATGAATTCCCTTGACTGCTAGATGAACGAAGCAATGTGTTCATCATTTTCAAAAACTTGCCAATTTTGATCATTGTTAGGAATTTTTGGTCATACTATTACTCGTACACATTTTTCATTATGTATAAGGTCAGAGGAAGGATCAAACTGAGCACCAATCATGGCCATGCAGTCTGCATTGCCATTTTGTCCTCAGGGAAAATTCTAGATGTTGAAGGCTTCAAAACTCTCAACTAGGTCCTAGACTCGATGCCGATAAGATCTCATGCACACATTCCTTGCCGCAGAAATCCCTCGTACTTGGTTGACTACTAGTTTGGAATCTCCAAATACCATTAATTGCTTAATGCCCATTCACTCCACAAGGCTTAAACCTTGAACTAATCCTTCATATTTGGCTTCATTGTTCGAATAAGCAAACTGGAAGCGGAAAGACCTTAGTATTTTTTTATCTTGTGGGGATATTAAACATATCCCTACTCTAGCACCTACTTTACCTCTTGCTTCATCAAATTACAGTGTCCATAGCTTGTTTGCTTGGCCACCTTCAAACTCTTTGGCAACCTTCAAGAGCACTTGGTCTTCATCATAAATTACATAGATGCCCAATCATGTAGCATGATAATTGTTGAAAGGGTCACTATCCATGTGTTCACTCAACAAAGCATCCTCTTGGTCATCCCGGTCTCTGCTCACCTTTTCTTACTCTAGTAATTCAATGCAATACATTTCTTTCTTGTGATAGAGGTATGCACGGCTTCAAAATTGATCAGGGCTTCATCCGCTACATGTTCAGAATGCAAAGCCTCTGATTCTATCTTCATTTTTGTGTCGTGCTTGGTTCTGAGAATCAGATGTGACCAATCCAAGGACAGGTATCCACCCACCTTTGAAGTAAATTCTCAAGATAGATAGAGACCGAACATGGGAGGAACATCTATAATCATAATATCTTGTGGCACTGTGATACTAGGGCAAGCAAATAGAGTTAAAGGAAGTGCCTTGATGATACCTATGGTTTCAACTTTGTCCCCATCAAGCTGCATTACTCCCATTTTCATAGGTTCATAGTTGATTCCTAAAGCTTCATCTATTTGTTTAGGCATAACCATGGTGCTAGCACTAGAATCAATCATAGCATTGTGCAATAACTTTTTTCCTATAATGAGAGTTAAGAAGAAGGGTTGGAGCTTCAACTTATCTCTAACTTTGACAAGGGATTCTTTTGTATTGTTCGTAAGGACTTTAGCCAGTGGTAGTTGATTAACAATCTTTGCATTGGCTAACTGCTATGTTGGTGTTGCACTGACCTATTCCTGAAGCACCTTCTATAAAAGTTTTTTTTGCTCTGGGATAGCTAGAATGTCCCGTAGAGACACATTAGTGAATGATTTCTTCAATTGTTCTACCACATTAAAAGGTGGAAAACTCAGAGGTTTATGCTCCTTTGCTCTTGTTATGATAAGTTCCTTCCGCGATTGAGATGGTAGCGGGGCAGTGGAAATTCTAGGAATCTAATCGGAAGCACCTTTAAGTTGTGGGTTGGCTAGATGCGGAACAACTGACTCGCCGGTAAATCTCCTCTTTCAACGAGTGTTATATTCAGATTGCACTTGTGGTGTTTTGGATATGGACGTATCTTTAGCAAACATTATTTCTTCTTCTTCCATCCATGAGAAGAGTATGTGATCAAGAGCAATGTTGGATTCTTGTTCTAGAGACATCCCTTGCATTTGCGTGGTAACAACCACACTCTCCATTTGTGGCAAGGCATATATAGAGCCTTTGTGGTCTGGCGTCACACCTTGGCTATGTTGCTTTGCCACCTTTTGTTGTAAGTTGCCACGTGGATAGTTCCAAGGCATATGCGCATCGCTACAAGGGAAGTACCATGGATTGATGTCATCAATGAGGTTATTCTGCCTTGCGGTTAATTCCCTACTCGAGCTTGGTGAAGCGCTCGTCAGCGGACTAGGCACTGGCACCATTTGGTTGACCATCAGAGCTGGTGAATTAGTGCGGGAACTGCCTTGGTACTGATTTTGGTGATATGAGGGTAGTCCACCTTGATAATTTTGATAGGCAGGCTTCGAAGGCATTGATTGGTTCTACTTGAGGGTGGTTATATCATTTTCCATAGTCTGTAACATTTCTTTAAGATCGCACATTTCATCTTTGGAAGAACCGGATGTAGAGGTGACATTTTATGGCGCTACTGCATATGTGTACATTGACTGGGGAGTTGCAAGTGCACTAGTTGACGCGACTTCTTGTGCAGGAATCAATATGTCAGGAAATATCGGCATGATAGGCTGAGGAGGCAACTTTTCATAATCTATCAAATGATTCTTGGTTTTGATCATCATAGAAATGTCAGGATTGATGGACTTCAAATAAAATATGAACGCTAACTCAGGAATTGGGCATATAGTAACAAGGATCCTCTGCCAATTCATGTGGAATTGGGCATTAAAGTCCGTCAGAGCTTCCTAGGGAGCTCGTTTTATGACAAATAGTTGATAATATAGTGAAGAGTGATCTCCGTCATTTGAGAACCTCTGATAGAATGAATCTCTGAGCTTGTCCCAGGTGTGAATAGTGCTAGGTGACATTTTTTGGTACCAATCCAACACCTTTCCTTTAAAAGACATGGTGAGAAGCCTTAGAGCTACATTTTGCACTATGATCGTGTGCACTAGACACATGTCTGCCACATCTTGCAAATGTTTTGTGGGTGTTCTTGATCCATCTCCAGTAAACTTGGGTATAGCTTTCATAGCTAAAACTGGGATAGCACCCCAGATAGCAGGTGCTACTAGGGCTACTAGGGACTTTTGGCATCCCATGCCATGTAATTTCAGTTGGTGGCTAGCAACATGGTTAGAAAAATGAGTGGCGGGAGTGGAACGGTTACCAACTAATTTTTGGCCTGCACTGTTCCTAGTGGAGGTACCAGTAAACTGGGGTTGCTTGCGGTTTGGGATCTAGTTACAGGCTGATGGCCTATACACCCTTGTAAAGCACAAATTCATTTAAGCTTAGTCCCACCGGGCGTGCCAGAAAAAAGAACAAATTATTGACACCAAAATTTGACAAGGTAACAGTGTCTTATGGGAAACTTAGTTTATGGGGGACCTTTTGCACTAAACTAAGTGACCTTCAGGTTTTTAGAGAAGTTGACTTCTTCTATAATGGGGTTTTGGAAAGGGAAAAGGAAATAGATATAATAAAATAAAGTCTAACCTAAGGCGATGTACCAAGACTTAATGATATGCACGATAAATCATAGATCTAAGGGCCTGATTGGTATTTGTAGTGTTCCAAAAAAGCAGAAACTAAAAATTATAGCACAGACAATCCATTCATTGACATAAAATAATATTGCATACATTCCTACTACCAAGAAGAGTCATTAGACATGATCTAGATCAGCAAACTTGCATTCAATATATATAGAAGTTCTCAAATGAAATGTCTAGACAATAACAGCATAGTTTACAGTTTAATCAAATAGCATGAAAGAACAGAAAGGCCAAACAATTGGCACAATCTAAAAGTATTTTGCAATGAAATAAAACAATAATAAAGGCCTAGCGTCTTTTCCTAAAACCAGTGTTCCTTCAAAATTCTAGACCTTTTTCTCACAACAAAGAAAAGTATATATAGCACAAAAACTCCCACCACTTCAGAGAGCGGCAACAAAAAAGATTTCGCTATCCCTGGCAATGAGGCAAAAAATAAGAATATTCCCCAAGCCATTGCAACAAAAAAATTTAAAACCAAGCATCTAGTCATTCCAGGCATAGGAGCATCTCCTGCAAATGATGGCGGTGGTCCCGGCAAGGTTAAACAGACAAGTGTCACCATCCCATGCAAATGATTATGACATTCAGTGGCCAATCATAGCATTTAGTTCGCCTGATTCATCGCCTAAAAATGAGATCCGCCGAATAGGCACATGGCAGCATTTCATTGCCCATGTGAACCTTTATCTCTCATTGCTGAAGATTTGCACCAAGGCTACACGTGTTGACTGGGCAGAACTCTATCCAAAAGTGGAGGAAACAATCATCGGTTGGGCACAAAAGAGATGTGTGGTAGCATTTCACTGCTCGCGGTCATTATTTCATCCTCTCACTGAAAGATTTATGAAGAGTAGACATGTAGCAAGAGTGTACCACAGACAACAATTGTGGGACCTGCCAAATTTCATTGGGAATGAGAGCTTTGTGGCACTTGAGTAGAGCCCAATGAGGAAGTAAAAAGGAATGATCAAAAATATCCCATAGCTACGACACGTGGAAGTATAGTGGGGATTCCCAAGATGCAAAGGAAGGAAAACCCTCGGGGTGCATAGAACAAACACGTGGAGGGGGAAAGCAGACTTTGATAAAAGGCCAAGTTGATTCCTGCAATGCGTGGGCTGATACCTAGAGGAAAATACACTCGAAGGGAGCTCATTGAATATTTATTAACAAGAATCAATCCCACTGACTCCACCAAGAAAAGAACGCATCGCAATAAGAAAGAAATCACGCAATGAAATGTGAGTGGTGATGTATGCCCCCACTTTAAAGCAGTTGCAAGCACCTGTACTATGAGAAATTTCTTTAAAGTATAAGAGAATAAGGAGACATAAGAGCTTACTCGGAAAGCCCTGTGCTAAGTCATATATTTTCGATAAGTTACATCATGAAAAGAGGGAAGTATGTCATATGTAAGCCAACTTAAGGCATGTCGTCCACATCTCAAGCTTTCTCTTATGTATTCACGAAAGGTTAACAACTAGCGAAAGGAGGCAACGACAAGTGACATACGAAGACAAGGCTAGAAAATCTCTTTCCCCCAGTTAGTGTAGGACAAAGGTGAGCTTAAAGGATTGATGCATGCTAGAGTGAAAATCAATAGCAATTAGAGGAATGAGATGCCCCCACATATGGAAGTATACCAAACTCCTAAAAAATGTTGTATTTTATGACTCAAAGCATTACATTCGTTAGTGGAGTGAACATGAACTCTGTGATATGCACAGAATGAAGTCTTGGAATAGCATTTATTTTGAGCTCTGGGAGGGAGGGTGATCAAGTGATCTTGGAGGAGTCTTGACAAGATACCCTCTTGATCAATGGTAGAAGGGGGTCTTGTGGTGGGTGTGAAGGATACATCTTGCTTATTAGTATATGTCATACTTTCACAAGTGTCTCTACATTTTGAGATTTGATTCTTTCCATTATAGGAAGGTATAAAATCTAACAAATTCAAATCATGAGTGTTTTGTGAGATGACATTGACATTAAGCTAAGGTGTAGTTAAAGGATGATGTTCAATACCACTAGTTGTTAAGGATGATTTAGGAATGTGTTTTGTGAGATTGTTAATGTTGAGTGAAGGTTTGGACAAAGGACAATAACCAAGACCATGGGTTGTTTGTTGTGTGTGAGGATCGATAGGGTTTCAGATACCTTATTCATTAGCTCCACATCCTTTTCGACTATATCCAAGTTTTTTCATGAACTCATACCCTTTTCCATAAAGTTGTTTCATGGCTTTGGAATCAGGTGGTTGTTCATCATTGTGTTCATCAAGGGTTATTGTGAAGGTTGTGGGTTTGTCTAAAGTGGTTGAGGTGGATGCTTTCGAAAGGTTGTTCAAATTTTGTGTTGTCATGATGGTTGGTTGCACTTGTTTCCCATCTTTCTTTTGTGTGAATATGTATTCACGCATAGATGAAGGTGTAAATTCTAAGGATCCCCATCGTCACCAAATAATTTAGATGGCCATTTCTCATTGTTGTGTTTAATTTATATGTTGGATGTTGGAATTAATGTTTTAAGAGGACTTGTAGTTCCTTTTTCCAGGTGCAAGCAACTTTCAGGCTCGAGATCTGCTTCAACTTGATAAATGCTATTCTTATAGACATATTTCATTATACGATGAAGGGTTGAAGGCACTGCATTCATCTCATGAATCCATGGTCTTCCTAAAAGAAGATTGTACGAAATATCATAAGGCATGACATGAATAGGATTTTGCAAAGTAACCATCCCAACCATAATAGGCAAAGTGATTACAACAAGTGGATGCTTTGTTGAATTATCAAATCCTCGAATAGATACGGAATCAAGTTTTATTTGTGACTTGTCAACATCTAATTGATCAAGGAGAGTCACACTACACACATTAAGGGCAGAACCATTATCAATGAGAGTGCGCTTTATCTGTGTCCTATTGTATCGAGCAATGATCATGAAAGCTTCGTTGTTTTTTTTTGCAACTCTAAAGGAGGGAGCTCATGTTGATGGAAAGTAATGTCAAGATTAGTTTGATTTGTTTTATGGATTAGTGTTGCCACATCATTTGAAGTTGTACCATGAGGAGCTTCATTTTGTTTTAAGGCTATTTGAAGAATATTGTGGTAATTAGGTGAGTTCTAAAGTAAATCCCAAAGGGAAATCTTTGTAGGAGTATTCTTCAATTGTTCAAGAAGATCATACTCCTTTGTGTGTGGGAGGAAACAAGGAGCACAAGGCGGATTGGGTAAAGGTAAGGAGGGTGGGGTTAGTTGCAGTGGTTGTAGATTATTTCAAGTATTATATGTATGAGCAATAGTATCATTACTATATTGCTGCAATACATTGGTGTTAGGGGGGTAAAAGGTGTACTGGGGTTGGTTGGAGGGGGGAAGTTTATGTGAAGGTGGGTAAAGAATAAGTTGAGGTTTATTTTGAGTTTTTTGTTTATGTGAAGGTGGGTGGAGAGTAAACTTGGGTTTTTTTTTAGGTGGAGTTTTATGTGAAGGGGGATAAAGGATAAGTTGAGGTTGAATAATGTTAACATCCCGTAACAAGTGAGAGTCTTCATCTTCTTTGAAAGGAATGTTATCTTTGTCTTGGGTCTTAATATTGTCCCTAGAAGCAGATTTCTTAGGATAACAACAAACCACATGTTCGTGACAATTAAGGTTTGGTTCATCCAAAATAACTTCATCGCAAGGGAGTTATTAATGGTTGAATGTGTTTGATTATTGATAATGGGGAGATTAAGGGAAGACTTTATGCAATCACTCGGTGTTTGTAATGTCTCATTCTCTTGTTCCATATTATCTACCCTACTAGGAGATCTTTTAATATGTTCATCTAAGGTTGGAATGTGCAAAGCAGCTTCATCACAAGTGGGAGAGGCATCAAGAGAAGAAAAAGCATCACATTCTTGTTTTTCAATGATTGGATCTTTTTGATTAAGTATGTATTCTTGGATGAGGGAAACATAAGGAAAGGGAACAAGAAGATTCTCATGATTATCTTTGATTATCTCCTTTTGTCCAATAATGTCTTCCAAAATAGGGGAAGAAAAATAAAGAGGATTGTCATAGGTCTTAAATATTTGAGCATCTAATGTCAACATACCCTCCTTACAAATAATGCGATTCCCAAGATTACTCACAAATAGGAGAGGAGTGGGGAGATGAATCTATGGTCTCATCACCGTGTTGTGTTGTGTGATTGTCATGATTACTTAGTGTGATGTCCTCTTTTGTAGTAATGTTATGTCTAATAGGAGAGGTAAGAGGAGAGAAACAAATCAGATTGTCACAACTCTCATCAATTGGTTCTTCTAGCACTAAAATATCTGCTTCACGAGTGTGAGAGATAATAGGAGAAGAAAAAATGTAAGTGTTATGAATATCCAAGGTTTCTTTCACTAAACTAAACTCATCCAAAAAATGGGAACTAAGAGAGGGATCTATGACAAACAAAAAGAGAGGGGAAAGGACCTCATATTCATATGCCTTTAACAATTTTTTCTTACAATATGCAATAATATCTAAAAAGAGAACATGCAAGATAAGAACTATAGAATTTTGTAATGAAAACATGATGGAATGATTAATCTACAATCTTGAAATGTAACAATGCTAAAGAAAAGATGCAAATGAAGAATAATGTTTTGGATTTCAAAGGTGACAATTGACTTATTATGAGATGTAACAAGATGAGAATGTAAACTTGAAAGTGAAACCATGCATGAAATGAGCTAAATTAAGCTAGATTTGATGAAATGCATCTTACAGAAATGCAACTAACTAATATAGGTAGGTTAAGGCATCAAACAAAATTTGAAAAATAGAGTTTTGAGTTCTATACAATGTTGTTTTAGGGGTTAGAAGGGGACGATTCGCCCAAGGTGGCAAATGAGTCCCAATATGGACTTTTTTCAAAAAAATAGAAATTTTTGACTGATTTTAATGTTTTTAGAGTGTGATGATGCAAACCTAAGTGAAAAAAGAAAAAAAATAGAAAATCTAAATGAATTTAGATGCCAACAATGCAAGCAAAATGCACTTTTTATGAATGCAAATTTTAAAATCTAACATCCAAATGAATCATGCAAACCCTAATGCAAGCTAGATTTTTTATGATAAAGGACTCCAAAATTACAAAAGAAAATTTCCAAAAAGTAGGTTCACCAAAATGAACTATAGATTTTTAGTTCCTATAGGACTTCTCTTACTCTTCTAGGGTTTTTCACCTAAAAGGGGAGAGATAAGGCCCAAAAATGATAAGAGTTCATTCAAATTATGTAATGTAGGATGTTATCTAAACTAAATGAGATTATCTAAATAAAATTATATGAACTAATTGATTGATTATGAGTGCAAAATCTAATAATTATGCGATGTTGGAAAACACATTGTGTAATACAACAATGAACTAGAAATGAATTTGAAACTTAACAGAAATGAATGAAACTGGAAGTGTGCACCTGAAATGTTAGCGAAGATTGGAAATAGCCTCTACAATGTTGATAATCCTAATTTTTAGGCCTAGAGGGACTCATTTGCCATTCTAGGTGAATTAGTCCTAGTTCTGCCAAATTGTACCGAAACCTATTTCTGACAAAGGGGTATCTAAAAATGTAAAATTCCAAAAACTAACCTTGGGATGGGACTCATTTGCCACCCATGGAAAATGAGTCCACTTTTGAATTTCTAGATTTTCAAAGGTGGATTTTGAAGCTTTTGATTTGCACTTTGATGCCCTACAGGTGTCTACTTCCGAAACTCTAATTTACGAGTCTGAAAATGAGATTTTGTTGATATTTTGACATGTTGAATGAGAAGAAGACTTGAGAAACCTTTCAACTTGATCTTTAATTATTTCCAAGCTTCCAAGAGTCCTAAATCTACAAGCACACAAGACAAGAGAGAGAAATGTTGAATGTTAAGGCATGGGGGTTTGCCTTGGTCAAACCTCGTTTAGGTAATTAAACCAAAATGATGAAAGAATGCAATGAAACATGCAATAATGGAATATATTACCTTTCCATGATGATAGATCTTGAAATTCTACAACAAAACATGTAGAATCTAGCCTTGGATGTCTTAGGAAGCTAAATTAATGACTTGAAATGCTTGCTTGACTTGAGATAGAAGAATGGTGATGAATGAATGATGTTAATGAGCTAATGGATGAATGGATGAATGAGAGATATAAAATGAGGAGAAGAACACTTATTTATGCACACTTGTTCCTTAGTAACCTGTTAATACCTCATCACAGGCTGACATGAAGCAAAATTAAACTCAAATTTCACTTTTTTCCCGCTCAAAGGTCAAAATTGAGCCAAATGGGACTCATTCACCACACATGGAAAATGGGTCCCACTTGGATGGGACTGATTCGCCATGCATGGTGAATGGGTCCCACAGGGGCCAATTTGACAGCTCAAATGCTAAGACATAAGGAAATAATGTCTAAAATGTAACCTTGTCGAGTATTTGATCAATTTAGGCCTCAGGATGCACAATATGGGTTAATATGGGACTATTAGTGATGATGTAAATTTCAAATAGGGCTTGGGACACATAAATCAATGTGAAAGTGTGATTAAATACACTTTACAACACTAAAATGAGGTCCACATAGCCTAGGAAGGCACAAGAACCAATGTGAATGTGTAAGACACATTACAACACTAGTTTAACATTAAGTTTAATTCACGAGCCTTTTAAATTGATGTAATAATATTATTAAACACAATTTATAATGTTGAATTAGGGAGAAATAGGTTCATTAAGTCCAGAAAAGTGTGAAAGTCCTTTACAAGACTTTACAACACCTTTACAAGACATCATTAAAAGCATGTTATTCAATTTATAAGGGCCCAAGACCTAGTGTGGATGCATAAAATGCCTCACAACACCTAAATCAAGGCCTCATTAAGCCAATTTATCATGAATTAATCCCATGTCAAGCAAAGGGTACTTTTTTCTACGACACACACCTATCCATGTTTTTCCAAGTGTCTTTAAATTCCATGATGTCAATTCTTTATCAAGATACCTACAATTCTCTTTCAACCGATTTTAACATGCAGTACTCTAAACATACAGTTGTAGTTGTTACAAATTGATACATATGCATATACAAACAACATTAAGTGTCAAAGATGCACAAAGATACCAACCAACAATAAGTGGAGGCCAAAAGTTCTATAAGTCAGTAACATGTTTTGAACATTCTCGTATATTAAACTATATATGCACATACTCTAGAAACATTTTCAAAAAAATTGTGTTGCATTTGACTAATAAGTTTAAAATTTTGCAACTATGTTATGTTTTCGATTTTCTCTGCCTATATACCCTGACTTTTGTCATTTGTCCTTCATGCTTTGCTTGCACATATTCTTATGCACGTTCTTGCTAGCTTTTCAATTAGTTTTATTTGATTCAAATAGATGGAAAAAGTTGATCTATAGAATTCTCTTTTGAGCATTTCACTGTTTCACTCTTCCTATATATTACATTCAAAAATATAGTCTTGTCTACATTGCTTTTTTGTCTAATATATGATAAGACTCCATGCAATTTGCAATGGGTTGCCCGGACCTATCTACAATGACAGTGGAGTTTTTTTACCACATGGGTTGGTAGTGGTGGAGTTGGTTGGCTCAATCAACGGAAATAGAATGGTAAGTATTTGCTCACGTGAGGGTTGATGCATCTTAGCATTGTTGTACAGTGGCACGAGAGGGAGTAAATACAATATTCACTATTGTAGTATGAGGATGTATATTTTTTTGGTGGCATTGTGAAATGAGGAACTGTGGTGTTGCTTTGATAGCAGACTATTTAAAAATCATGTCATCCACCTCCGTTAGATACCAGATAAGAGGGTTTTACAACTGTTGTGCTCCACAATCTACAATGCTTGGCCTCTTGTTGTTGTTGTAAGTTGTTTTGTAATGTCTTTTTGTCGTTCCATACACATCTAACCAGAGACATATATTTTGATATATTCAAATTAAATGTTGTTTTATAGTAATATCATGTTGGCTTCAATGCAAGCATAGATGGACAAGGAGATATGAAGCCTATCTATGGGACAATTGGTACCTAAAAGATGACCATAGTTGTAAGCATAAACAAGGTTTGTTTTATAAATTTATATTTTACTGAGTTATACATTCAACCCTTTTTTTCTTACATGGCTAGATAGGCTCCATATAATTGTTGCTCTATATATACATGCATGAACGAATTGTTACATGCACTTGACTACAATAAACATAGTCTATTGTACACATTACATTTGTCCATGTCCCTATAGTTATCTTTTCAAATTATGGAAAAAATTATCTATATGTGTTGAGAAATTCTATTCACGGTTGGGCTGACAGAAATCCCAATGGAAATTTCAAACAAATAGTCGATAGGTAAATGCCAATTGTTACATAGATTACTTGTCTTGTATCAATATGTTTCATGATATTCTCTTTTTCTCATCTGTTTGAAGCTGCCTGTAACAAGTTGTTCATTGTCATAGTTTATCTCTTGTATTCTTCATCAAACATAACATTGCCCTGTACCTTTCGACTAGTTTCTATTTTTTTTTGGCCTGTGTATGTTTTTCAGCCTCTAGTTATTGTTCCTTGTTATCTCTATTCATCTTTGGTGCTATACACATTTTGTACAGCAGAAGCTTTGTATAAAAAATTGTTCATAGTTGTAGTTTACACCTTCTATTCTCCATATGTTAAAGTTCTATTTAAAATGCATTTTAGATCATCTATCATTTGAGAAATTGTAAAAGAGTTGTTAGAGAAACAATTAAGAATCACAAGTAAATGACAGATGATCGAAAACCCACATTAAATAGAACTTTAAGAGAGGTAGAAAAACATACACAGACCAAAAAAATTGAAAGCAAGACAAAGGTTTCCATTCATATTTCATTTACGTGTGATTCTTAAGTGTTATTTTAATACCTCTTGCAACTATTACACAGACTGCTTGTCTTCTACCAATATGTTTCATAATATTATTTTTTCCTCATTTGTTTGAAGTTCCTTATAACAAACTGTTAAATGTCATGGTTATTTTGTTTGGATGGAATATGTTATATGTCTTCTATCAATATGTTTCATGATATTATTTTTTCCTCATTTGTTTGAAGTTCCTGATAACAAACTGTTCTTGATGATATTCTTTTTTTTCAGTTCCCCATAACAAACTGTTCATTCACATAGTTTTCTCTTCTATACTCCATATTTTAAAGTTCTATTTAATGTGATTTTTGTCTATAATATTTAGTAGCAAATAAGTGTCAATCTAATACCTCTTATACAATTAGAAAGACACTTAATAATCACAAGAAAAGGACAGATGATTGGAAACACACATTAAATAGAACTTAAGAACATGGAGAATAGAAGAGGTGAACTACAATAATGAACAATCTATTATGGGGAAGTGGATATTGATACAACACAAGCAATCTATGTAACTGTTGGCTTATCAATTCAAAATTCAAGTTACATTATTTGGCACTGAATATTATAGATAAAATAGAGAAATTATAAAAGAACTATTAGAAAAACACTTAAGAATCACAGGTAAATGACAGATGATCGAAAACCCACATTAAACATATTGATACAGGAAAAGCAATCTATGTAAGAGTTCACTTGTCAATTGAAAATTTGAGCTACGTTCTTTGGTAGGAAACCCACATTAAATAGAACTCGTAAAGCCAATGGGTAGCAATAACCTGTGCAAAATGGGTATAACGCCATAGACTTAATTGAAAATTCGAGCTACATTACTTGACACTAAATATTATACACAAATAGAGAAATTGTAAAAGAGCTATTAGAATAACACTTAATAGCCACTAAACTAATTTTATCTTCAATATGTTTATGCTGTCATACTAACCCTCTGCATATATATAAATGGCCTACCTCAGTTCCCTACGTGCTCTTGGTTTTATCATCTCTTGTGGAGAGAGTTGTGGGGAGGAATGATAGATTGGTTGTGGCAAACGGCCTTACTTTCAACCCAACTAAGTACTAGGTGTTCACTGGAGTGGAGGTGCCAGACCTGAGCATACAACATTATTTGGAAAGGATTTTCAGATACATTCGTTGCAGTCCTTCAGTATTCGTGGTGGCATATGCATATATCGACCATCTTATTCAATTCCATCCACAATTCAAAATTACCTCTCAAAATGTCCATCGTCTCATCATTGTCAATGTAATGATCACATCCAAGTTCATCAAAGACATGTAAGTCTTTTAATATTTATATTATGTGGGAATTTAGGTCACTATGTAAACAACAAGTGAATTGATCACAATGTTTACAAGGAGAGACCCAGGTTCTCGCATAAACACATATATGTTGATTGGTATGAGGAAAATTCACCGTCAGCAATTCATCGTTTGTGATATATTCATCGTGTATACAATTCACCACCAACAATTCATTGTTGTGGTATATTCATCGCCTATAATTTTTTTATGTGTTCAATAGAATTTCTGTACTTTTTTCTTGTATAGGTGTTCTTGACCACTTAAATATTGAAAAATGTATACGCAATGAATAATTGCTGGCAATGAATTATATATACGATGAATATGTCATGACAATGAAGTGCTGACAATGAATTGCTGGCAGTGAATTTTCCTAGATCCATGTTGACTATAACACAGCAGTTATATAAACTTTTTCTTAAACAGTAGTATATCTTTGTTATTTAACATGCAAGAATTAGTACTGGTACTGGCTGTTTTTAGTTTTAGCCCATATTAGATCTTAAATGTACAATCTTTTAAGTCTGTGCAAGTAATGATATTCTTGCAATTGCTTATGTACAGTAACTACAAGAACTCGTACTATGCCAAAGTAGGAGGCTTCAGCACAGAAGAAATGAATAGATTAGAGATGGAGTTTCTTTTTCTTCTTGGCTTCAAATTGCAAGTGACAGTGAATGTTTTCGAAAGCTATTGCTGTCACCTGGAGAGGGAAGTGGCAATGGGTGGAGGATTTCAAATCGAGTGGACCTTCGCTTATCATGGTATAGTCATATAAAGAATAGAAGAGTTTAAGCAGTCGATGAATTGTTTGAACGTCTTTAAGTGGGTCTGTAAAATTTTAAAAGACCAGGGGCAGGCTGTTTGGGTGAGCCATAAAAAACAGGCAAGTCCAATGAAGGAGGCCAAAATTGTAATTATGTAAATACTTATGAAAAGAAGCTATATTGCTGCTTAAAATCCTCATTTAATAACTCAAGACTGAAGCAATTGGCCATGTACATGGTAGTCTATTGGTCTTTTCACTGTACAATGTAGTACAGAGAAATCAAAAACAATCTATAACAACAATGGTCAATTTTCCTTTTCCTAAAGAGCTATCACAGATCTTAACACACATTGGTCGTTCTTCGTGGAGGTTGTCAGCATCGTTCAATTTTAATTTCTGTAAAACAAATTAGTTTTACAGTTGTGGATGGACAATACAACAATCCGTGTGTAGTACAAGGTGGTCCTTGCCATTTTATACAGTTGTACACTTATTGCACGTCATCCTCGATAACCGGGACAATTGTCTTTTGTTTGAGGAATACGTTAAAAAAGAGGAGACAAGATCTAACAAAGATATCACTAAACCATTGTAAACAGCTACGCTAATTTTGTCTTTTCTAAAAGTCTTCCTGAATAGCTGAGCTCAACATCGGCTGGCTTTGGTTTTGAAATAGTATAAATTTAATTTGAATGGATTTTTTAATAAAAAAAATTTTATAAAATAGTAAAATTTTAAGTAGAATTGTTTTTTTCATTTGAAATTTTATATGAATTTATATAAAAAAATTATGCAATCATTTAATTGTATTCATATTCTATTGGTTTCATATTTATAAAATTAAAATCAATTTAAATTCAATAAAGTTACAAAATTTAAAATATTTATTGGCATTTCTTTTCAACAATCTCAAACTAAAATAAATTATCACATCTAAACAAACAACTAATCAAATAGAGCTATCCACATGCACAAACAAATTAGAAAATGTTAATAGAAGAAATTAACATAATCCACAATAAGTAGCTCCATACCCCTAAACTAGTATTTAATTAAACATTGATGAACAACATTTTTTTAGACTACTATAGTAGTGGACAAGTAAGTTGTATTTTGGCTAGGACGTTGAACTTCATCACAATCTTATGTCTTTCTCAAGCATACTTCTATGGGGGCATTAAAACAAACTCTTAGTTCCACTTCATGTCACTTCTTAGAAGTATTTTTGTCAATATCCAATAACCATAACCCCAAAAAAATATTTCCACACTAGATATGATATACAAGTTCTAATTATAATTTATCATATTGTAATTGGTGAGTCACCAATTTACATAACTTAATCTCAATATCAATTTTATCCAACGCATGAGTGCTTCACTTGATTTTCGTCCTTGAAAGCTTGATCATTATTCCTAGGATGGACAAAATTAAGCATGATGATCCCAACCAACTTGAAAAGTAGAATATTGGAACGCCATTAAATTATATGATTAAAGAAAAAAAATCTTTATATGTGATTCAATCAAACATTAAAAGAAAAATATGAATACAAAATAATTCACAAATACACATGAGACATGAATTTATATAGGAAACCCTAATGGAAGTAAAATTACTAGTAAAAGGACATTCACAATTGTATTATTCAAGAAAGTTGCATTTAATACAATAGGCCTTGTTAGGTCCCAAAACTATAGGTCTGTAATCCTAAAAAAAAATCACACCCTTGAGACCAAAGGGGTTTTCAAGAGGGTGAAACAAATATTCATCAATACATTGCGGAGGATCAAGGGCCTACAAAGAGAGTGGATAAACTCTCCTACTCTTTGGGCAAGCAGCTTAAATCTAGGAGGGTGTTTGCAAAGGTAACCTAAAAAGGTTTACAAATCAAATAAAATGTAACATGATTTTAACAAATCTACAACTATACCCAAATTTATATTTGACCCCTATAATTGTCACTAGGTCAAAATGAATTAGCTATTTTAGACTTCTATATATACATGATAACACGCCTTGCACATGCACATATGAATTTCAATTTTAATATGATCCCTAAAAATGTTTTCATTTGTTTTCTTACACAATGGTAACATGTTCAAATTCTATTTAAGGATATGGCCATTAATTTTCCTTAAAATAGTTCCCTTCTTTATATTACTAAATTGTGAATGGGCATAAACCTAATCTAACGTATAGCTTACTAGAATTTAGAGATGTTATTTAAATAAGGTATTTGAACTTGAGCCAAAATGGTTTGGTGCTTAATTCATTGTATAATTGAGTCATAAATAATAAAGAGGAGGGAAATATATTAAGTATTTAGAATCAAAAAAACTAGATATACATGTAAATGAAAACCAAAAATTAAAGTTCTATAATTTAGAAATGCTTAATTATACATAACTAAGACTATAATAACCAATATGGGATAAATAAAAGGTTACTAAAAAAATACAATATATTAATTTTTGTCACACACACACGCACACCAACTAGTAAATGTGGCAAGAGAAAATATATAACTGTCATTATACGTATTTCCTTGAATCGCCATAAATAATAATGGAGACATCTATTACAAATATTTTCTATACAAAAATCCTTCCTATGTTATTACAAAGCATATTCATTTGTTTATAATTTAGACATGTATTGTTCGATACCCTATAATAACCTATAAATTTTACTAGACTAGAAAATTAGTTCAGGGACCAACCTTAGGTATGAACAACTAACTAGTTTATGTAGATGTGTCATTCTATTGTCCATCACCAAAAAATCCTTGAGATGACAATTTATTCTAATTGTGTTTGAAAATCCGTCACTCTCTAGTTGTAATCATCGATCCTCTAATATTCATTTTCCAAAAACAATTTAAAACTATTAGGAAATATGTTCAAATTTGCATGGGCATCATGGAGGTACTCTACCTAAACCTACAAATTATACATTCATTTCTTATACTTACACCTCTAGATATGGCATGAAATGGTACATGGTGATGCCTTGGAAATCCACTATAGATACATCACCATGTGATGGCATGAAGAAAATAGGATACAAAAATTTAATAGCAACATTAAACATAATATAAGCTAATCCTATCATTTTTCATCATGAATCTACACTAGCACGAATAAAATATATCTTTTAGATGTCACTTGATTTGATCTTACAATTATAAAGCATAAATGGATTGATTTTAGGGTCGCTAAGTCATTTCCTAACTATCATTACTTGAACAACAAGAAAATCCACATACCTTTAGTGAAAAGTGGTGTTTGCATAAGAGAAACCCTAATTTTAGGTGTTATGATATCAGCCCTAGTCAAAAGGTGGTTTATTTGATGTATAAGGAGGTAGGTAGAGTCAAATGGTAAAAATTGCATGGGCATTAAATTGTTAGGGTCAAGAGGAATCTAAGGTGGAATGGAACTCATATCGATGAGGTATGTGAAATGGAAGAGGTCTGTAATAACCCTCCTAGTTGCTAGTTGGACTCATTAGTTTATGCTTTGATTTGATACATTGATGCTATGATGATACTGTTTGTGTGATTGGTTAGTTAGACATTTGATGATGTTGTTACTCCTTTTGTGGACATGATTATTTCATATGACATTGTGGTTGGTGATGTTAGTTGATTTTCATATTTATATTATGATGTAGTGATTTAATAGATTATGTCATGAGATGAATTGTTAGTATTAGAAATGTTATTTTTATCAATCATAGTATAATTGTTAGGATAGATGTGATGAAGGACAGTGTAGCATCACTCATTGTGAGTGCTCTGTTACGCTGCGATTCCTTCTCACAATGCAATGCTTTGATTTTATATATATATATATATATGCACATATACACGACTTCATTTGTATGTAGGAATTGCAGGTACATAGTCTCGATTCCACCTGCTTCGGTAGGACAGGGTGAGCACAAATAACCCAACGGTATAAAGTTGAAACAGAGGTGACAATGAAGTTTTCCCGTGCCATGATGTCAGACCGCCTTGTTGTATGGTATTGTATGTTCTGTAGTTGTCATGATTTGTGGTTGTGGTTGTGTTATGTTGTAAATAATTAATGTTGGTATTTCATATGTTGTGGTGTTCTCAATTTAGAAATTGTTGATTAAAATATTAGATTAAATTGTATTTAAAATATTTAAATGTTTATTTATTTGAAAAAGGTCATGTATTTTATTAAATATTAAATGGTGTATTGTCAATGTAAATAAATTACTGAGTTGAAGATAATAATAAAATAAATAAATTTAAATTTTGTGCATGAGCAAGGAAGGCTGGCAAAATAGAGTTTAAAAAAATATATATATATAGAGAGGTTTGGTAAAAGATGGGAAAAAAAAAAATTCTTTTGGGGCTGGGAAAAATTAGTGTAGGATTTTAGAGTTTTATTTTTGAAAAGGAGGGGGAGATTGTGCTGGTAGGGTTTTTGGTGTGGAGAATCTGTCAACAAAGAACAGAGAAGAAGAAGAAGAAGAAGCTGAAAACAGAGTATTGAGAAAAGGAGCGAGAGGTATTCGAAGGGCTGGTTGGAGCAAGGACTTCATCACATTTCAACAAGCAGGAGTCCAGGTTCCAAAAATTCCTTCTCTTTATTTGTTTAAAAATTTCATTAAAAATCATATTGTATTGGGTCAAGAGAATAATTTGGTTTTCATGTATTTGGGAAAATATGGGTTTTCAAATAAATTAGGAAAAAAAATTGGGTTTTCAAACAATTAGGAAAAAAAATCTGAGTTTTCAAATAATTTGGGGTAAAATCTGGGTTATCGATTAATTTGAGAAAATCTGGGTTATCAAAAAGATTATGGGAAAAATCTATTTTTTTTCTTAAAACTCTGTTATTTTGAATGCCCTGAGTTTCTTTCTTTAAAATAAGGTCATGAGAAAAAAATCTGCTCTTTCTTCGAAGCTATTAAATCACCATAGTCAAACTGGTTCTTAAGGTTTTGGAATTTGTCATAATATTCCTCTCTGTTGCAAAAATAAAAAAATAAAAATAAATAGATATCAGGTTATGAGAGAAAATAGTAATTGATTTAAAACCATGTGTATATTTGTATCTTGTTAAGGAAATTTTTCTTACTCCTTCTCTGATTTGTTCTAATTTATCCAATCCATGTTTAATGATATACAAAGATATATATATATTTATATTTATTTTGTGTGAGATTTGGCTAGGGTTTATATTTATAGTTTTATATTTGGAAACTGTATTTAAATCTTATTGAGAGCCGAACTGCATCAGCATCCGTGCCTGTTAAGGACGGAATTAGTATTTTAAAAACAAAATGAAAAAAAAAATCATATAAAAAAATTACATGTTAGAAATGTTTATAAAAAAATAAAAAAAAATTATTAAGGGTTGGGAGGGACGGACTGGCCGCCGCCAACCCCCCCATACCCTGTACGATGGTTAAAGTTGTCGCACAGCAGTCCTTAGGACTGTTGTGCGCAGTCCTTGCATGGACTGCCGTGCGTAGTCCATGCAAGGGCTGCGCCGGCAGGGAGGTAAGACTCCCTTTTTTGTTTAATTGCTTTTCTTTTATTATTTAATTTTTAGTAATTTAGATTTCTAAAAAATTAAAACATATAAGTATAATCTATTTTTTTATATTTATTTATTTATTTTGGATAAATTTAATTTATGAAAATATATATATATATATATATATGTGTGTGTGTGTGTGTGTGTGTTTAATTTTTTATATATAAATATTTTATATATATAAATAGATGATAAATTATAATGTATTCTTTTTCATATGTAAGGATTAGATTTAAAGTAAATTGTTTCTCTTAATGGAAATATATTTGTATTTGGAAATTGAATGTTAATGATTTTATTATAATAGATTTAGTGTATTATTTATATAAATATATATATATCAATAGTTCCTTGCTTTTTACGAATTTAATAATTGATCATGAGAAAATTGTAGTGCTCCCCGTCTTAATTGCTTGAGTAAAGTTGATATGGTGTTTTGGGATCTTCAAATTATGAGTAGTTGCATTCTGTTATTGTGTTGGCTGTAATGTCGATGTGGGAACCCGGTTGTTGATTTGAAAACCTTGTCCAGAGGCTTGTTTATTTTGGATGTTATTCTCGTTTTGAATTTCTCTTGGAGTTGAAAACTTTTGGTTCATGTTTGGAAGGGTTGAACGGTTGTTGAGACTTTTGGTTTTGAGTTGTTGCAGGAGGGTTAATGCCTCGCTTGTTCTGGTTTTGGTATCATGCTTATTTGTTGCGGTTCAACCCTTGTCTTGTTACAATTTTTTGTTAGGGGTCTTAGGGAGAGTGGCTCTTTGTGGGGGCCGACGCCTCGGTTAAGAGGAAGTGCACAGGAGAACCCACGTAAGAGTAGTTAAACAAGTGATAACCTAAAAATAGAATTAGGGGGAAGGGTAGTAAAACACTTAAGATAATAGAAATTGGATTCCTCGTCTATGCATTAGGGATATCATAGACTAATGATAGATTGAGAAGGTCGTGGTCGGCAAAGTCATAATCTCGTCTTCATGAGAGGTTATTGACTCCGCACGAGCTACCCTATGGTGCTGATGCCTCAAGTAGGAGGAAGAGTTAGGGGATCCATAGATGGGTGCCGGTGCCTCAAGTTGGAGGAAGAGCCAGGAGATCCCATGAGAGTTGTGCGATGACACTCTCCACTAGATTTCCTATTTGCCTTGTTGCTTTTGCCTCTGGAAATGTATTTTGGACTTTGGATGTTGTATCAGTTCCTTAGCTTTGTACTCTTATTGTTGATTCGGATTTTGTGAAAGTGATTATGAGTATACTTTGGTGACTTGTTATTGTCATTGCTTGGTTTAACTGTATTCTCTGAGTTTGTATTTGAGTTTGTACCTTGTTGTCATGGAGTCAGTTTGACAATCGTGGTCGAGTTAACTTCCTTGTCACCTCTGAGCACGGGGGGTGAGTTATCTATAATTCACATGGTTGGGTGGAACGTGCTCCGCACCCGTTGGGTTCCCCATCAGCATCCTTTGTTTGCAGCATGTCTCACAGTTGGAGTTGTACCAGTGCTCACTTTGTTATTCAAAAATTCATGGTAAATTGTATCATCCCACTTGTTTGGGAAATTCATTGTAATTATTATATCAAAAGATTGTAATGTAACATTATAACAATGATGTAATAGTTAGGATTCTATGTAATTTTATTTGATGAGATTCATATGATTATATTATGTGGTATCTTAATATACTTGCTTTTGGTTCATGGATGCACATTTATTCATGGTTATTATATTATAATTGGTTACATGGTTTATCTTTATCTATGGTTTATCATTATCTTTTATTTTCATTTTGTGGTTGCAATGTAACCTCGCGTGCCCCAGAGAACTAAGTGAGATAATGCGATGTAATATGTTATGTGATTATGATTAATGTATTGTAAGTTTAATTTAAATGTTTTAAAAAAAAAAAATTATTTGCCTTTTGAATTCTCTGGGGTTTGCACGTCGGGCGTTACAACTTGGTATCAGAGCCAGGTTTGCAAATGTTGGGGTCTCTGGGTAGTTAGGTCCATTAAGTAACCTCTTGTTTGAACTCTGGAGCTTATTTGTACCTTTATCTTGTTGTGCAGAAGTATGCCTCAAGGTAGAGGATGTGGCCAAGCAAGAGGTCGCGGTACTGGTCGTGGAGCAAACCGGCGAAGTCCCTTAATTCCCAGTTCTCATGGTTCTGAGCATGAGGAACAGCCGAGTCTTCACAATAATCCGTCAGGTGGTCAGAACCCAGGGCAGCCTGGATTAGACAGTTCCTTACAGCATATTCTTGAAGAAATTCTAGCTTGTTTTGGACCCAGGCCAGAGGAGGAGCCACGGATTGAAAGAGAAAGAGAAAGGTCACCGAGGCGGAGGGAAATAACTTCTGATCAGGATGCAATTTTAGCAAGCCATATGAGGGATTTGTTGAGAGCTCACCCACCAACATTTGATGGTTCAGGAGGTGGACTAGAAGTTGAAACATGGCTAATTGACTTAGATCGTTGCTTCGCCATGCACCCTTACGGTAGCAATACCAAGGCTCGGTGCGCGGTTATGCACTTGCGAGGCTTCGCATCTACTTGGTGGGGTCTTGAGGAACAGAAATTGCACCTTGATATCAATATGGTCACCTGGTAATTATTCTTGGACAAGTTCAGGGCTTGTTTTCTCTCAGACCATTGGAGGCAGTGCAGGGCTGACGAGTTTCATGATCTCAAGCAGTTGTCTATGTCAATGGAACAGTATGAGCGGCGCTTCTATGAGTTGAAGCAGTATGCAGGGATTAGCCACGATGAAGGCATGTTGGTTCAGCATTTTGTTTGGGGCCTTAATTCCCGCATTAGTGGTGGAGTGCGAGTCTTTGAGCCGAAGATGATGGAAATGGCAGTTGAGAAGGCTCATTTGGTGGAGGAGAATTTGGCCATGGCCTTGGGTGGCCACATTGGAGTGCAGATTGGCAGTGCACCTTCTCAGGGTTTTAGCACTCATGGGGGTCAGTCTCAGGGAGCAGGATCTTCCAGAAACAGGTTTCAACCCTCGAAAGGGGGTCATCAGCAGCAGCAGCCTCAGTAGCAGCAGTCAAAATAGAAGAACTTCCAATCTCCTCAGAGTGGCAATTCACAGTTTCGCAAGGATCGGAACAGAAACAGAAACCAAGTTCGACAGGAACGTTTTGCACAGCCTACACCTAGTATCTAGTCAGCGCCGAGTCGTGGGAGCTTTTAGCAGTCAAATGCTCCATCAGGGGGCAGAGGTTTTGGCAGGGGTACTGGGTGTTACTCTTGTGGGCAGCAGGGGCACATTGCCAGATTGTGTCCTTAGAAGAGCACATCAGGTTTTAATCAGAGGCTAGTTGGATCAAAGTCGACAATAGGTGATGCAGGGAGGTCTCATCGTGTATTTGCTGCAATGGATAATCAGCAGGAAGACCACCAGAGCACCGTCATTGAGACTTCAGGTGTGTTACATGATTCTAGCATTTCTATACTTTTTGATTCTGGTGCATCTGATTCCTTTATATCTCCTTTAGTGGTTAAGCGATGTGGACTAGTGGCAACTAGTCAAGGCGAGAAATGGCAAGTTGAATTGGCTTCAGGGTCAAAGCATGTTGTAGAGAAGCTTGTGCAGGATTGTAGCTTGAGTATAGGGGCTTTGTCAACTAAAGTAAACCTCAGAATCCTACCACTCGGCTCATATGATGTCGTCTTGGGCATGGACTGGTTGAGTGCACACCATGCTATAATTGATTACCGCCATAAAGCAGTGCGGTGCTTTGATGATTCTAGAAAGGAGGTGGAAATCATGGGTTTCAAAAACCCGTTTCTTTGCGAATGATCTCCGCCATGCAGCTCAAAAGGTACTTTCGACAGGGTTGTCAGCTCTTTGCTGTATCTTTGAGTGACTTGGAGTTAGCCGTAGTTGTGCATGCCTTAGTAAGGTGGCGACACTTTCTCCTTGGTCATCAGTTCAAGTTGCATACAGATCATCATAGTTTGCAATACATCTTTACGCAGCCGAACCTGAATGCAAGGCAGAGAAGGTGGATGGAATTCTTGTGTGAATATGATTTTGAGGTGAAGTATATTCAGGGCAAGGAGAATGTGGTGGCTGATGCGCTGAGTAGACGCAAGCATGAGATTTCCGCTATGGCTCTGGAGGTTGATTTGAAAAGTCAGATCCTTGCGGCTCTTTCTTCAGATGATTGGTATCAAGGAGTGAAATCGGAGATTGAGTCGGGTAGAGCTTTGGAAGGAAAATTTTTTGGTTACTCTATGGATTCAGATGGTGTTTTGTATTATGAAGGCCGAATGTATGTACCTCCTACAGAGGGTCTTCGTACCCTAAGCTTGACCAAAGCTCATAGAGCTCCTTATTCGGCACACCCAGGAGTTAAGAAAATGTACGCTGATCTTCGCTCACTATATTTTTGGGCAGGGATGAAGCATGACATTGCTGATTTTGTGGCTAGGTGTCTAGAATGTCAGAGAGTTAAGGCCGAGCATCATCATCTGGCAGGTTTGTTGCAGCCTCATCTTGTTTCGGAGTGGAAGTGGGACATTATTTCTATGGATTTCATTGTCGGGTTGCCTATGTCTTCCAGGCGACATGACGCTATCATGGTCACTGTTGACAGGTTGACCAAGGTAGCCCATTTCTCTCCCATTCGATCTTCCTATACTGCTTATGTGGTGGCTAGGGTGTTCATGGAAGATATTGTTCGATTACATGGGATACTGCGCAAGATTATTTCTAATAGAGATCCGGTATTCACATCTGCTTTATGGACATCTTTGCAGCGGTCCTTAGGGACTAAGTTGAATTTTAGTTCTGCCTACCATCCTGAGACAGATGGTCAGACTGAGAGAGTTAATCAGGTGCTTGAGGATATGCTTTGCATGTATGTCATGGACCAACAATCTCATTGGGAAGATTATCTGCATTTGGTTGAGTTTGCCTATAACAATGGTTATCATAGTTCGATTGGCATGGCTCCATTTCAGGCTTTATACGGTCGTCCTTGTCATACCCCTTTGAGCTTGGATCGATTGGAGGATAGGGTTCTTCTTGGACCTGAGATGCTTCATGATATGGAGCAGCAGGTAGCACGCATCCGAGAGCATCTTGTAGTGGCTCAGGATAGGCAGAAGAAGTTTGTTGATGCACACAGAGTTGATTGGTAGTTTGTAGTAGGTGATCGAGTGTTTCTTCGAGTTCATCCTCGGAAGAGCCCTATTCGTTATGGAAAGGGTTCTAAGCTTGCACCCCATTTTGTGGGTTCGTTCGAGGTGTTAGAGCGTATTGGTCCTACTGCCTACCGCTTGGCCTTGCCACCCAGTCTGTCGCAGATTCACGATGTGTTTCATGTTTCTGTTCTTAGGCCTTATTTTCCTAATGTTACTCATGTACTTGATTGGAATGCTCTACAAGTCGAGGACGGGCAGCTAGCTCTAGAGCCCGTGGCCGTGGTGCAGCACAGGAGACTCGTTCTTAGAGGCAGGGATATTGAGCAGGTGAGGGTCCAGTGGGACCCCAATGATGAGACTTCAACGACATGGGAGGATGCTTCCCGTATCAGAGAATCCTACCCTTACTTGTTTTCTAGCTTACAAGAGTAAGCCGGATTTAAGGGGGGAGGATGTAATAACCCTCCTAGTTGCTAGTTGGACTCATTAGTTTATGCTTTGATTTGATACATTGATACTATGATGATACTATTTGTGTGATTGGTTAGTTAGACATTTGATGATGCTGTTACTCCTTTTGTGGACATGATTATTTCATATGACATTGTGGTTGGTGATGTTAGTTGATTTTCATATTTATATTATAATGTAGTGATTTAATAGATTATGTCATGAGATGAATTGTTAGTATTAGAAATGTTATTTTTATCAATCATAGTATAATTGAGGAAGGATAGTGTAGCATCACTCATTGCGAGTGCTCTGTTATGCTGCGATTCCTTCTCACAATGCAATGCTTTGATTTTATATATATATGCACATGTACACGACTTCATTTGTATGCAGGAATTGCAGGTACATAGTCTCGATTCCACCTGCTTCAGCAGGACAGGGCGAGCACAAATAACCCAACAATATAAAGTTGAAACAGAGGTGACAATGAAGTTTTCCCGTGCCATGATGTCAGACCGCCTTGTTGTATGGTATTGTATGTTTTGTAGTTTGATTTGTGGTTGTGGTTGTGTTATATTGTATATAATTAATGTTGGTATTTCATATGTTGTGGTGTTCTCAATTTAGAAATTGTTGATTAAAATATTAGATTAAATTGTATTTAAAATATTTAAATGTTTATTTATTTGAAAAAGGTCATGTATTTTATTAAATATTAAATGGTGTATTGTCAATGTAAATAAATTACCGAGTTGAAGATAATAATAAAATAAATAAATTTAAATTTTGTGCATGAGCAAGGAAGGCTAGCAAAAATGGAGTTTAAAATATATATATAGAGAAAGAGGTTTGGTAAAAGATGGGAAAAAAAAAAATCTTTTGGGGCTGGGAAAAATTAGTGTAGGATTTTAGAGTTTTATTTTTGAAAAGGAGGGGGAGATTGTGCTGGTAGGGTTTTTGGTGTGGAGAATCTGTCAACAAAGAACAGAGAAGAAGAAGAAGAAGAAGCTGAAAACAGAGTATTGAGAAAAGGAGCGAGAGGTATTCGAAGGGCTGGTTGGAGCAAGGACTTCATCACATTTCGACAAGCAGGAGTCCAGGTTCCAAAAATTCCTTCTCTTTATTTGTTTAAAAATTTCATTAAAAATCATATTGTATTGGGTCAAGAAAATAATTTGGTTTTCATGTATTTGGGAAAATATGGGTTTTCAAATAAATTAGGAAAAAAAATTGAAATTTGGTTTTCAAACAATTAGGAAAAAAAATCTGAGTTTTCAAATAATTTGGGGTAAAATTTGGGTTATCGATTAATTTGAGAAAATCTGGGTTATCAAAAAGATTTGGGGAAAAATCTGTTGTTTTTCTTAAAACTCTGTTATTTTGAATGCCCTGAGTTTCTTTCTTTAAAACAGGGTCATGAGAAAAAAATCTGCTCTTTCTTTGAAGCTATTAAATCACCATAGTCAAACTGGTTCTTAAGGTTTTGGAATTTGTCATAATATTCCTCTCTGTTGCAAAAATAAAAAAATAAAAATAAATAGATATCAGGTTATGAGAGAAAATAGTAATTGATTTAAAACCATGTGTATATTTGTATCTTGTTAAGGAAATTTTTCTTACTCCTTCTCTGATTTGTTCTAATTTATCCAATCCATGTTTAATGATATACAAAGATATATATATATTTATATTTATTTTGTGTGAGATTTGGCTAGGGTTTATATTTATAGTTTTATATTTGGAAACTGTATTTAAATCTTATTGAGAGCCGAACTGCGTCGGCGTCCGTGCCTATTAAGGACGGAATTAGTATTTTAAAAACAAAATGAAAAAAAAAATCATATAAAAAAATTACATGTTAGAAATGTTTATAATAAAATAAAAAAAAATTATTAAGGGTTGGGAGGGACAGACTGGCCGCCGCCCTCCCCCCCCCTGTACCCTGTGCGGTGGTTAAAGCTGCCGCATAGCAGTCTTAAAGACTGTTGTGCGCGGCAGCTTTGGCTGCCATGCACAGCAATCCTTAGGACTGTTGTGCGCAGTCCTTGCATGGACTGCCGTGCGCAGTCCATGCAAGGGCTACGCCGGCAGGGAGGTAAGACTCTCTTTTTTGTTTAATTGCTTTTCTTTTATTATTTAATTTTTAGTAATTTAGATTTCTAAAAAATTAAAACATATAAGTATAATCTATTTTTTTATATTTATTTATTTATTTTGGATAAATTTAATTTATGAAAATAAATATATATATATATATGTGTGTGTGTGTGTGTGTGTGTTTAATTTTTTATATATAAATATTTTATATATATAAATAGATGATAAATTATAATGTATTCTTTTTCATATGTAAGGATTAGATTTAAAGTAAATTGTTTCTCTTAATGGAAATATATTTGTCTTTGGAAATTGAATGTTAATGAATTTATTATAATAGATTTGGTGTATTATTTATATATATATATCAATAGTTCCTTGCTTTTTATGAATTTAATAATTGATCATGAGAAAATTGTAGTGCTCCTTGTCTTAATTGCTTGAGTAAAGTTGATATGGTGTTTTGGGATCTTCAAATTATGAGTAGTTGCATTCTATTATTGTGTTGGCTGTAATGTCGATGTGGGAACCCGGTTGTTGATTTGAAAACCTTGTCCAGAGGCTTGTTTATTTTGGATGTTATTCTCGTTTTGAATTTCTCTTGGAGTTGAAAACTTTTGGTTCATGTTTGGAAGAGTTGAACGGTTGTTGAGACTTGTGGTTCTGAGTTGTTGCGGGAGGGTTAATGCCTCGCTTGTTCTGGTTTTGGTATCATGCTTATTTGTTGCGGTTCAACCCTTGTCTTGTTACAATTTTCTGTTAGGGGTCTTAGGGAGAGTGGCTCTTTGTGGGGGCCGACGCCTCGGTTAAGAGGAAGTGCACAGGAGAACCCACGTAAGAGTAGTTAAAAAAGTGATAACCTAAAAATAGAATTAGGGGGAAGGGTAGTAAAACACTTAAGATAATAGAAATTGGATTCCTCGTCTATGCATTAGGGCTATCATAGACTAATGATAGATTGAGAAGGTCGTGGTCGGCAAAGTCATAATCTCATCTTCATGAGAGGTTATTGACTCTGCACGAGCTACCCTATGGTGCTGGCGCCTCAAGTAGGAGGAAGAGCCAGGGGATCCATAGATGGGTGCCGGTGCCTCAAGTTGGAGGAAGAGCCAGGAGATCCCATGAGAGTTGTGCGATGACACTCTCCACTAGATTTCCTATTTGCCTTGTTGCTTTTGCCTCTGGAAATGTATTTTGGACTTTGGATGTTGTATCAGTTCCTTAGCTTTGTACTCTTATTGTTGATTCGGATTTTGTGAAAGTGATTATGAGTATACTTTGGTGACTTGTTATTGTCATTGCTTGGTTTAATTGTATTCTTTGAGTTTGTATTTGAGTTTGTACCTTGTTGTCATGGAGTCGGTTTGACAATCATGGTCGAGTTAACTTCCTTGTCACCTCTGAGCACGGGGGGTGAGTTATCTATAATTCACATGGTTGGGTGGAACGTGCTCCGCACCCGTTGGGTTCCCCATCAGCATCCTTTGTTTGCAGCATGTCTCGCAGTTGGAGTTGTACCAGTGCTCACTTTGTTATTCAAAAATTCATGGTAAATTGTATCATCCCACTTGTTTGGGAAATTCATTGTAATTATTATATCAAAAGATTGTAATGTAACATTATAACAATGATGTAATAGTTAGGATTCTATGTAATTTTATTTGATGAGATTCATATGATTGTATTATGTGGTATCTTAATATACTTGCTTTTGGTTCAAGGATGCACATTTATTCATGGTTATTATATTATAATTGGTTACATGGTTTATCTTTATCTATGGTTTATCATTATCTTTTATTTCTGTTTTGTGGTTACAATGTAACCTCGCGTGCCCCAGAGAACTAAGTGAGATAATGCGATGTAATATGTTATGTGATTATGATTAATGTATTGTAAGTTTAATTTAAATGTTTTAAAAAATATATATATTTTTTCCTTTTGAATTCTCTGGGGTTTGCACGTCGGGCGTTACAAGGTCTAAAAGAGAAATCTAAAAAGAAGTTTTTTTGGGAATGTCAGTGAACAATAGTTGGGTGTACCTTGTGACAAGTACCAATGTGAAGGGGAGGGAACTCGAGAAGAATAAAAAATTAATAGGTTGATAGGTATATAAATAAAAATTTGGACTTTAGGTGGGTGGCATAAAGGTAGAAGGAAGTCTAAAAATTTTTAAAATGAAAGAAAATAAAAAAATAAGCCCTAGGGGAACGCATATTAGGAAAACTAAGTCTAAAGCCATGAAAATATTAACCAATTTATTTCTTTTTCATTAATTTCCTCCATATTTGAACCGTGTTAGTGATTTAATGAGTTCAAGAACATGTGAACTCACCAATATAAATTCTCTCCTCTCCTTTCCTTCTTCACTTGCATGTCAAATATTTTGCATTCCTTTCAACCTTGTTGAAGGTTCAAGAGATTATTGAACCTATAAAATTTCCAGAACAACACTTAGAGAGTTTCGTTTCTTTCATTTTGAAAATTTGGACAACTTTTAAACTTGGTCAAAATTTCAAGATTTTCTTGAACCTCTAAAATCTTTGACATTTTTGCACACAAGATCGCGTAAGGCATATAATTAGAAAAAAATTGGGGTTCTTCACCTTGGGAAAATAATATAGGCATGGAGGAATCTATTACAAAACATAGAACATAATTAATCAAAGTAACCCATTGAGGATATCTTAGATTAGGTATAACTAATGGGAAAAATGAGGCCTAAGTGTACAAAGAAAATGTGTACTAATGTCCTCCATGGATACCACATTTTATTCCCATGGTGCACATCTCAATTTATCATTAGATGGGAACCTAATGATTGCTAAAATATCTATATCACATTTACTTCATTGAATTTTATTGCATCTATATGTGAACTAATGTCTTCTATGGATATCACCTTTTCTTCTCATGATGCACATCTCCATTTATCGTCATATGTGAACCTATGGATTACTAAAATTGATAGATTTATCTCTCCCATCTTATTTGTAATATCTCACCTCAATAATGTCACAACCATACATTGTCTTATATTTATCAAGCTTGACACATACCTATTCTAGCTCATTAGGATCAAACCCTAGCTCCAATACAGAAGAACTGAATAGATAGAAGCCAAGGGCATGGGATATGCTAACAAGGTTGTATTGATAACAAATTAGTTGATCTCCTTCCTCAAATATAATTGTTCCTTGAGTTGGTCCTTCTCAATACCTTCATACTCCATATAATTTTCAAAGATAAGATTATGTCTACCTCAATAATAATTCAAACATGTATTATCTAGTGGAGCTATAGGCCCACCATACGGGATATTGTGTTTGATTTTTATTTTTTTAATAAATATTTTAGCCTCATTGACACAAAGGATCAAATTCATCTCAAAATAAAAAAATACTCAAAATCATAATAGTCACATGAAAAACATGGAGATAAGTTTTGGATTTTATTTGCACAACCAATAGTTTACATTTATGATCCATGTTCTAAAGAATCAGTAAGGTAGGAAGCCTATTTGCTCTTAGGAAATCACATGTCCCTATAAAATTAAAATTAATACACTATTCATATGCAACAGAGATCTCTAACACATATCTTTAATTATACATGTAGTGTGATAGTGGTTCTCTCTCCTTGCACCTTAGGGTAGTCATTTTGGAGGCGACCTTCTCATGAGCAATACATGCACCAGATTTCTTTGGTTTTCTTTGTTTCTCCTCTTGCTAAGATTGAATTTTGTATCATTAGTTTGTCTAGAACAAGTTGTAATTTCTCAATATTCTCCTTTATATATTTCTTCTAAGGAGTGTACCACATTTGAGCTTCAATGCAGTATGCCATGGTTATTAAATTTGTATGTATTGAATATTTTCCATCCAAAGTTGCTCTTATGTCTTTTTAAAGTCTAGAAATAAACCATTCTATCTTTTTTTTGTATTTTGTTCTTCTAGCTTGTGGAAAACTTCTTTGAATTGTCTATCATATTCTTTTACTAATTCATCTTCCCTCTATACTAGATATCTCATTTTACATACACTTTCTGTTGGAATGGCTGCTATGTCAAAGTTAGCTAAAAAATCTTGTTTTACTTCATTCAAACTTTTCCCATGTTTAGGATAGGTATTCTTATACCAATCTAATATCTCTTTTTTGAGTGAGGATACAAAGTCAAGTAATTTTGGTTTATCTTCATCTATATCTTTCCTTTCCCATAGGTGTTCTAGCAAATATATGTGTTATGTGAATTTTTTTGTTTCTTTCCAAAATATTGTGATCTTGATTGTGGATTCCATCTTGTCTTTTCTTTCTCCTATCCCAACTTTTTGAATTTTTGGACTAGGTTTTTATTTCTCTCTTTCTTTATCTTTCTAACAGTATAAGGTTTTTGCTCTCTACCTTTGTTTCTTGCTAATTTTATGTCAAAGTATTCTCTCCCAATTATTTCTTCCCTCTACTATGTTCCCTCTTCTTTTTTTCTTGTCTTCTTGTATCTCTTCTTTTAAAATTCTTCAACTCTTATTATATGGTTGTGAGGATGGATCCTTTGTGACTCTTCAAAATATCTTTTCATTTTCTTATTTGTTATTGTTATTTGATTTGGTTGTAAACATAACTCTTTTCCTAAATTCAATCTATTCTCTTTTTCTCTTATTTTAACTTCCTTATACTTCTTTTAACTAATTCTTCTAAATATTCCTCTTGAATTAATGGGTACTTTTCTAGAGTTTTCAAAAAAATTGCAAATCTATTATTCAAATTGATGGTAAGGTTTGATCATGTCTGACCTGATCGTCAGACTTCCAAAATTTTGTGGTAATATTAAATTTTTTATCTTATTGTACAAGGTCCTAATAGCAATTTTCTAGATCCCTCATAATTGTGAATATTTTTCTTTAAACTAGTTATGGGTTGTCCCACTTTTTCCAACAATTTTCTAATCTTTCCTATAACAACCTCGTTGCTCTATTCCAAAGAATTTTCAATGTTTTAACTACAAGTGATTTCAATAATTTATGATGCCATCACATAGCAATATTTTTTTTCTTTTCAACAAGAAGATATTGTTCCCATTTGATATAACAATATTCCAAGTTTCTCATTTCATCTCAATAAAAAGTTACAAACTTTCAAAAATATTGATTTCATTTTTAATATATAACATGTCACAATTTACAAACTTCCATAGAATGGATACAAAGATACATACATAGCTCATTTGAGCTTCATAAGCAATAGATACAAATGGTGGACCTCAAATCTTTACTGCCAACTAATGAGGAGAAGCATCTCTCAAGCGCTTTTCTGCCAGCCATGGACTTAAATGTGGTTCCCTGCACATCTGCCACATATGGAAAAATGACCCTACCTTTCAATGAAGAGATTGGTTGGAAAACCCCATAACAAATAGCCTTCCTAAGCTTAGTTTTGTGTCCTAGAAAACTAGAACTTAATCATATGGTAGCTACAACTACAAGTATAAAAATCTCGGACTAGATTGTTTAGTGGATCACAGTGAACTAACAGTGTAAACAGTGGCTAATTACACTACATTGGCCAAAGTTTTATATAAAAAAGTCATCTCTTCACCCACTACCCTAGCTCGATTTGGTTATTGACCATTCTTATACTATGCATAGGAAATTCCCTTCTTAAGGTAATCTTTAACCCCAGGAACAACCTATTTCCTTTATAATATACTATGTATAGGTAATTCCCTTCTTAAGGTAATCTTTAACCCTAGGAACAAACTATGAACTTCCCATGGTTCTATCTTACAAAGAACTTCATAATCTATAGTATAGCTACATAAGCTTCCTTTAATCATAGAATTAATACTCGTCATAAAATGACTCCACTCAGGAACATATCACATCAACAAATGATTCAAAAGTATATCCTTGTTAATAGATGACCTTAGTTCAAAGGTACGACCTCAAAAATAAGTGGCCTCAGACAAAAGAATAATCAATTCAATAAATGAATCGATCAAAAGTATAGTCTCAACCATAAAGGACTCTTAATTCAAGAATATAATTTCATCAATTAAAAAGACTATTCAAAAAGTACATTCATGTCAATAAAATGATTTCATGTCAAGAGTATAAAACAACCAATCAAGTAACAATTTCAACTTAGTAGGGTATTTCCACCTATGGCTCCAATCAATTGTAATTTCACAAATTCAAGTGATCAACTTAATCACATGGGTAAATCTCAATCTCGGTATACCCTAATCCCTAAATATAATCAAAAATCATTAATCCATCTGCTCATGTAGGTTAATCTCTCTCTTTGTGCTATGGTATCAATCAATAATCAAATTAAGCATTGATCAAGTGGTCATTCAAGTACAAACTAGAACAATATGGTTTGCATGTCATCTCTTTCTATCCGTGATGACAAGTCTTCATACCAATTGTGTTGTTGTGTTTTCTAACCTCATTAATCCCTAGGATTTACCTAACATAATAAACAATCAAATACACATTACTCCCCCCAAGTTGTTGATGTAATCCATTTCTCTCATTTCATTATGCATATGGTATAGACTAGTTACATAAAGTTCATAAAGAAACACAATATGTAAAATCCCATATAGGATATATAAAAGCCTCAACCTAATAGATAGGTTCCATCAAAGCTAGTAATATCTAAAACATTTGATTATCACAAAAGCATTTCAAAGTCAAACAAGCATAAGGGAGTAAGATACAGCATGCCTGTAAGTATAAGCTCTGATCAAGATCTAGCTAGTTTCCAATCCTCGCCTCCACAAAACAGCTTGCAGCTTGGAAATAAAACTCTTCTACAATTATCCAAACCCACTCATAGAAATTCTCTTAATAACTCTCTCATCTTTCCTCACAACCAAACTAGATCAACTCAAACAATAATATCTCAGATAAAAAGCAGCATAATGCAAGTGAATTGTGGGTCTAGATGAGGAAATCCTCTCCCCTATATATATAAATATATGAGACTTTGCTGCCTACAAGCAAGCTATGCTAAATGACACTTCTTAGCTCTTAAGATCAACTCAGCAACTAATCTCAATGGGTGGTGGCATTAAAACTCAATACTCAACAAAACAAAATAGGGGGTCACTTAATGCATAGACAACAAGAATGTGTTTTAGAAATGCAAGGTGAATGATCAAATAGGTCGACTCAAATTATGCCAGCTTCTTCTTGACTTGTTCTCCATTTTACTTTGTCTTCCATTGCTAGACAGATCTTTACAAATTAAAATTCTAATGCAATGCAGTTTTCATAATTTGGAACCACCTAAACCTTATTTCATGCTTTTGGTGTTTACTATTTTATGACCAAGTCAAATGTGTTTAAATGTACTTCAAATATATTTTATAAACTCTTGAATGAGTCTTACATCCTTCCCCATATATATTGTGTTCTAATTGCAAGCTTGATGTTTCATATCAAATGGCTATAGTGTTGCCCCACTTCTCTTATTTCATGCATAGTCATTACCTTATATAGCACATTATAATGTTGCCTTAATTATCTTTATGTGTTTCAAGTGCTTTTGTATTTTATTTCATGTGCTTTAAATCTATGAACCAATGATTATATATGTGCTAACTCCTCTCCTTATACTCCAGTGCTTTAAACATTTACACAACCTTTGTATTATATAAAAGGCAACATTTTATACCATGTGCCTAGGCTTGACACACATGTATATCAATTGGTTTATATCACAATATTTGATCCACAATATGTCAATTGATTCATAGTATATAATATATATATATATATGTATGCATTATTAATATATATATATATTAATATGTATATACATATAGTATTTTATTCAAATGATAAATGTGTATAATGGCTATTCAAATAGATATGCATAAATATTTAACCAATAATTATATTTATATATATCTATATGTATATATATTTATATATACATACATATATATATATCATATGTATATATATGGAAACTTTACTACAATAATTATATTAAATGACATATATTTATGTACAATTCAATAATAACGATGTACATATATACATTTATATAATTATATGTATGTGTGTTTCCATTACATACTTCACACACACACACATATATACATATATTACACATATATCATTACTTTGATTCTTACATTTAAACACATATAACCACATTTTCATTGCTCGATGTATATACATGAAGTGTATATACTTCATCGACAAATATGAGCATACAAATTAAACTCTCACTTGATAAAGAGATTCAATAGCGTAACACCCAAAATAGGGACAGTCACAAACAAGAACATAAACTCTTCAAAATTACATGCATTAAACAAGACTAAAGATAACATACCAATTCCCAAGCTATTGACTCGACTCGACCAACTAAAAGTGTGTGAAAGCTCAATTAGGTCTTATTAAGGGTTACCCAACCAATTACTTCTCCTGAGTGATACTTCCCCTCCCTTTCGAAGGCTTGATTTTTTCCTACATTCAGTTTAGTACAATACCAAGGTAGTTAGATGTTCATAGTAAATCCATTTGCATCATAAAAAATTTAGTTCAACAAAGCATTAGAATACATTCACATTGCAATACATATTCTTTCACGTCATTTCAATAAAACATATTCATTCTTTGAAATCAATATCATCCTATTGCATATTCCCATGTTTCATTACCTAATAAACATATAAAGTCACAATTTACATTCATCAATGTTTTCACTCATGATGGTAAAAGTAACTCAGTCACTATGAAACGGGGTGTAACATTTCCAATGTTTCCCATTTATCTTCTTTATTATCTTTTCCTTTTTCCTTGGTAGAAACCCCTTTGGCGCACTCAATAGCACCCTCGTTGGCATGCTCACCTCTCATCTTCTCTGAAATTTCTATCCTTTTGTGGTGTCTTTCTTCTCTTTCAATCCTTTGTTGTTATCTTTTCTCTTCTCCATTTTGGCTAGCCATGTTTACTTTTCTTACTAATTCAATTTTTTCTCTAGTCTTTCTTATGGTTGTCTTATCTCCTTTTATCATGGGTGTGATTGATTGGATTTCCATTAATCCTTATATCATTTCCCATGGTAGTTATTTAGCATTTTTCCTTTAGGAGTCACATCTCTTTAGGCATCCCTTCTGGAATCTTCTCCCTTTCCATTATCCATCCCCTTGATGCCTAACCCCCCTCTCACAAGGTAAGAGCCAAGCAAATATATCTTCAAACCTTCAGATCTTCATTGATTATCCTTCTTCTCTAGTTTTTAAAATTTTAAAATTTTGGGTGTTTTGTCCTTTATATCACCTAATGAGGGTCTCTACAATGGAACCAATGTTAGAAATAATTCTAAGGAAACACAAACCAAAGTTATGAGCCCCAAGTATTTTCTAAGTGTTTTAGTTTATACCTCAGACTCACTCATATAAAGGTTAACACCAATAGGACTAGACATATGATTAACTACTTATATATTCACAGAAAAATAGATAATATTATATAGATAGAATTTTGGTATTGTATTAATCAAACAAAAAATAATATATTGTTATATCTTCTCCTATACTCTTGGTTAGTCCTTTATACATATGTTCTTCAATGTATATAATTCTCCTTATACATCTATTACCTACATGTTATATCTATATCTTACATTCTATCATTCATATCTTCTTTATACATAAATCTATGGGATGGGACATGACCTATCTATGATACCCCTAGTCTAGATCATATATTTACAATATTATAATCTACAAGTGTTTCTTGTATGTTTTACCGATCGATGTCTTCATTGTCCTACTTTTCGACTAACATGGAGCAAGGATTAGCAAAGGAGGAGGTATGACAAATTTGGGACTTTTGGCAGCGAGAACCTCCTTATAATGGATAAGAGAAGGGTTACAAACCCATGGATTAATAGGAGGGACCAAGGTTTTGGCAAGATGAAGGTGATAAATACAATAGATAAGCCTCTAATTTGTAGGGGTAACTCTTTTTCACCCAAGAAAACTTTATGCAAATATTCTTCCAAAGAAGAGTAAATTCAAAAAGAAAACTTCATCCTCACATTATGGCACAAATGATTAATCATAGGAAAAATCTAAGGTAATTTTTTCTACCTTCCCTCCAATGTAATGTAGTGCATTTAAGGACCTCCACCACCCTCCTCCAAACATCAAGGAGCTCTCCCCTATTGAAACTATTTTACAGTCAATTGATTTTTTTCTCCTCTATTCAAAAACATTTTCATGGCTTCTTGAGAATTACCCTTAACCTTCTTAGGGATATGAACACCGTCCTAAAGAATCCTTGCGGTAGTAACAATTATCTCCTTAATGACATGAAAAGAAATGTCACATCATAGCAACAATCACCTCTTCAAAGATATGAAATAAAATGCCCTGTACATAGACCATGCATGCCTTCCAAGAGTTGGTAAAATTGGTGGAGATGATAATGTCAAATCTATTCACAGGGTCTCCAAATACAAAGTGAGGTTCTCCTCTACAAAATACCCCAAACCTTCTTGTTATTTTTGGCATTCTCATAATTAGATGACTCTGTCTAAAGTAGGTCTCCACCCATGATTAAAGAGAGGTAACAACTGAAAACACATAAACATGGAGGACTAGAAAAACTATGAGGGATATCAAGCTTTAAAACTAAAGTAAGGATATAGAGATGAAATGAGGGAGTAAAGATATTGTTTCCCTTCTTGATTCCATTATTATTAATTCTCTAGAGAGCTACCAAACATGTTGAGGAGACCATTAATGATGTTCTCTAAAAAATAAATAATTATTAGTTTGTGCCTCATTTTTCACTTGGAGACCAATGTTATTAGGAGTGACATGAAATCGTCGTAAATTAGGAAACCATTAATTTGAGTTCCTAGGTTGGTGAGAGCATCAACCAAGTAATTTCCATCCCTATACACATGTTGAACTTTTATGTCATCAAAGTTAATCAAATTAAGTTGTATATCTTCAATTAAATCTTTAGAGGAATAGCAAGGGATGGCCTTAGAGCTTATCATATCAATCATATTCTTGGAGTCATCTTCTAAATATAATTTTCTTATTCCTTTTCTCACAACCAATAAGACACCTTGGAGGATAGCTCAACTACTTCAATGAAGTTACATGATTGAATCCTTAGGTTCTCAACATATGTAGGAACCAATCACCTAACCCTTATCATCCCTTATTAGACCATCCCCACTTTCCTGACTTTTGTTAAACTTAGCAGAACAATCAAAGTTAAGTAGGAAGTGTTATAGAGTTGATTGATGCAATCAAAAGAGATCTGCCACAAATATCTGAAATGAAGGATCTTGGAAAAATGTAATGTTCTTTAGGAATTTAAGTATGGAGATAAGATGGAAATAATTTCATTACTCAAAGAAAGTATGTAAATAAACTAATAAAAATATTTTAGGACTATGATTTTTTACTAGAGAATACATCTTGGCGCTTCTTACTTTTAGAAGCTCACTTGCCTAGTTTTTAACAATATCTATGAAGGATTGATCTAAAAACTACATATTTTAAGATGAAGGTGCTTTTGGGGTTTAGATGATCTTTCGTGACTTGTAAAGTCAACAAAAAGTGATCTAACCCTAAGCATATGACTATTTCATATTTTATGGAATCTTTATACTCAATCCATTTGGGAAAGATAAAAAATATATCAAATATCTTTACTATTTTTCTTAAACTTGGCCTTTTGTTTGTCCATGTGAGTGTCCAGTCCTATGTGTTAAATATAAGAGTGTATTAATTTAGATAAAGGAAGTAAAATCAATTTGTGACTAAGTGGACCTTGTTATACCTACCAGTTTGTCATTTGAGGTTAATATTGTAGTAAAATATTCACATACCATGTATAATTAATTTATGATGGGTTTTATGATGTAATAAATTATCTCCCATAGTTATCTCCTAAGGGTGGAACAATTAAGTCAATATTTGGTGAAAATAAAAACTTATAGTTTGGAGACAATGATAATTTCCTAAAAGAGTTTCCAAACATTTGGTTATTTGGTTTAATCTACCTATTTTGATAAGATTTGGAAACCATTAGAGGCACCTTTTGCTTTGATATATGAGGTGTTCATTCAAGCTAATTTTGTAGCTTATTTTCCTCTTTAGAATTGATTTTAGTTTTTTTGTAAAAGGATGATGTCTAGTTTCTATATATCTAACTTGAAATACTTTACGAAGTGGATTTTTGATATAGTCATCATAAAACTTGGGGCCAATGAAGGAATATTTGACCATACAAACCAACATCAAAATACACACACAACACAAAGATCTCATAAAAAAAATTATTTATTTAAGTTTATTTGATTATCACCATGATTACAACTTCTCACTTTTTTGTAGCAGGCTCTCTTACATGCTAGGGAATAACCATTTATTAGGCTTACTATGAAAATTCAAACATAGATCACACTAAAATATGACCTCATAAACATTAGTCTAATTACCTCCACTATGTTGTATTATTATTTCCCTTTGGATTGCACTCTACTTCATACTCCTTGTTCTCTACTCACAATCTTTATCCCATACCTTGTAGTCTCACCCTACATTTGTTTTACCTCTTGACTTCTTCTATTACCTCTTCATGTACCTTTATTTGATCCAAAACTCAATATTTATAACATCCACAAATTTTTCTAATGATCTGTGTTGGCCATAAGATAGAACAAATTCCAATACCACATGTAACAAGTCATCAACTATAAATAGAAAAAATATAAATTTAAGTGGAAAAAGGGTGGATAAACATCCTCATGATGCTCAACACTCATTTTCAATGGTTCAATACATACTGACAAAAAATATTTGTTGGTGCAAACACTAAATAACTTGCCACACATGAAAACAATCCTAATTTTTCACAAATATCCACCTAGTAGAAACTCTTGTACCAATTTACTATCTTTTTCTTATTATTATTAGATATTAACATGAAACTCAAAAATAAAAAATATGAATAATCCTAAAACTTTACAAGCCAATTTGAAATTATAATTAAATACAACAAATTTCTTCATCACAAACTAATAGAGAAACAAATAACTAAACTAAAACACTTTTCTAGAATGGTGTAAGATTACCACACTACCTAAGGATGTCCCACATCACACACTTGGAGTTGATAAGAAAAATGAATCTCATTTTCTAATACAAGACACCCCTACCTAGGAATTTCACATCTGAATAGGTATACCTTAAGCAATCCACCCTATGCACTAATTTTTGTAGTATTATTTGAAATTTGATTCTATCATTCATCTTCTATATTATTTTTCTATTTCTTGTACTTCATCACAATCTTCTTTATCCCTAACATCAATTACCCTCTTTTTTTGTTGCATATAATCTTATATTATTGCATTCTTTACTATTGCATGTTCCTAAATGAAACTCATTATCATGTTATTTATCTACCATGTCTTTTGGTTGAGACTTCTATCATCACATTCCCTTATCTATAGTACTTCTTTTGCATTTACATTATTTTTTGGTTATCCAACAGTAGCACATATCCTTGGAATCAATGCATATCACTCCTTTCCAACACACGCCCTTGCATCACTATAAAATTATCCCTCACTCACCCTTAGGGCCATCAACTCATATCTTTAGATATATTTTTGTATGTTCTATGTTTTATCCCTCTCATCATACATAGACACCATACAAGACACAAAGCCATAAATACAATGTTACATAAAACCTCATCATAATATGCTTTAATGTTGAACGTCACCAAATACTTTTCTTCTATAGTACCTTATCTCACTATTGCAACCATCCAATCTTATATGGGTGTGACTACTTCATCCACCTTAGCCCAAACTTGTATACCATTTCTATAGACTCCAAATTATCCATACTCACTACTCCTTGTTATATACTCACAATCTCCATCCAAAACCAAATAGTCTCACTCTTCTTCCATTCTACGTCTTTTTTCCTTCCTTTACCTCTTTTATTACCTTCATTCAAGCCAAAAAATACTATACATATCATTAAAAAAATCCAATTTGATCAATACTAACCACAACATAGCATAAGGCCTAACACCACATGTAAAATGTCATCAACCAAAAACAATATAATCAAATTCAAAGGGCTAAACAAAGGAGAAAACTCTTCTAATAAATGTAGTTGGAGGTTAGAATGGGTGATGAAATGTATTCTTCCTTTAGCTTCTAATTTTGAAGTGATTTCCTTTATTCATGTTTCGAAATAGTGGAATAAGGTTGCGAACTATTTGGCCAAATGGGCCTCTAAGGAAGAGAATGGTTGGATGATGGAGAATTGGAGAAATCTGTCTCAGGACTGTTTCCTTCTTCTTCAATGAATTATTGATGATGACAAGATAAGTTGATTTTGAGGATTCTTGTTGGGCTATGTCACATGCCCTTTGGAGATATTGGTAAGTTTTTGTCTTGGGGGTTTGGTTTTGTAGAGATCTTGTGTGGATTCTCCTTTATCTTTTTATTAAGATGGTAATGACCATTTGGAATTCCCTTTGGTACTTTGAGTCATGTACTTAAGCTCTCATTAATATATTCTTCTTTTTACCCTAAAAGAAAATAATGGAGAAAAGTCCATGTGGTGCTCAACACTTGTCCTCAAGGGTTTGGTTAATCTTTATCTTCTATTATTCCAAACTTAAAATCACTTGCTACGTATGAAAATAATCCCAACTATGCACATTTTTCCACCTAATAGATTCTCTCAAAAGTTAGTTTACTATTTTTTCTCATTAAATTATTCTCAAATTTGAATATGACACTAAAAAATAATAACTTAAGCTATTCTAAAAAATGTAGAAGACAATCTAAAGTTCTAAGGAAATGTGGTAGCTTTCTGCATCATAAACTACTAACTACAACTAACAAACAAACAAAGAAACAATTGAACTCAAGTAAAAATATCCACTTTTTCATAATGATTCAAGATTACCATATTTTCTAAGCATGCTCTTGCATTATTTTTGTTAGGTGCATCAAGGCCCATAACATTCTAAGTTAATATTGTCATTGTAGTGGTGGGGGTGCTTCCCCCTACTTTGATTTTTGCTTAATAAAATTTAGTGTAGATTGAGAACTAGATTTGATATCTTCAATCTTGACTTCTTGAACTATCTTACAACCCATTCTTATTTTGGGGTTATGGTTAGCTTGGCCTTTTGTGTCTCATATTATATAGTATTTATAAAAAATTCATTAAGACCAATAATCTGGCTTCTTCATCTTGTACCTTTAGGTAGTCCTCATATGATTCTAAGCCATTGGACTTATTTTCTAATGATTTGATTTTTAGTTTCAAAGTGAAATTTCTTTAGTGTTTCCACCAAACTAGGAGAGAAAGTCATTTTAGTGGAAATGGATCAACTAGTTTTGATAGGGTAGCTATAATATACCCATTTCCTTTAATATTGTGTTGGGATTTTTTATTTAAGAATTCCTTAGGCTCAAATAATAATTTTCTAACCAATTTCATATTAATTTATGGGATATTCTATCTATATTTTTTGTTTAATGAAATTTAATTTATACTACCTACAAAAGATTGGACTAACCTCAGTTCCTATCAAAAAATTATACTTCCCTATATTATATTCTAGTAGAATTACATTTGAGAAGGGTTTCGACAAATATATTCTTATACATACACTAGCATAAACCCTAGAATCTCCCTACATAATTAATTCATTTAAGATTTTAAAATTTTTAAGTGAGTTGCCAACCTACTCCAAGATTGTGTGGTACAACTATTGTTCAAGAAGATAGTAAACTCTAACACCTCCATTGTTATCATTTAAGGAACAAGTTATATTAACTAAACTTGATTTAAAATTAAGAACATTCAACTAGGTGAAATTTGAGTACCATGGACACCATGATAAAGGAAATGGATAACACTAGTCTATGGTCTAGCTTTTTAACTTGAAGCACATGAAAGTGGGATACATATTTTAAATTTTTAAATGATGTGAAATAATTGAATGTAAAAATTTATTTTTATTTTATGTTATTTGAAAATTTTAAATAAAAAATATTACTTTACTTTTCAAAGCTCGACACTTTTCTTTAATTATTTAAAAAGTTCAAAAATAATATCATCTCAAGAAATATTCTCTCCTCTAGGGCATCATGTATTTTTTTAATTTATTTTAAAAATAGTATTTGTTTAGATAAGAGGTGAGAGATCATCGATAATAAATATATTAATAAAGTGAAATGAAAATATACAATTAAATGTAGTGGTTAGATGCTCAAGTTTGGGAGAGAGAGGGCCAATTAAGGAAGAAGTTGAAGTATTTGTAGTTAGTTGAGAAGACATCAATTTCAAAGTGGACATGGAGGAAGGAGAAGTAGTAGGGGGTCAAGGAGGAGCATTTCAAAATAGGAATTTGGTTGTCTTAAAACCTCTAAGACCATAGTTGACAAGGATTCAAGGCTAGCCACTATGAGAGTGTAGGGCATGCGTGAAAGCTACTATAAAATTGCTAGTCAAACTAGTCAACATAATATTGAAAACATAAGAAGCTACATGATAATTATTTATCATTTCATGAGGGAATAAATATCATAGTTTGAGGCTCACCCATTATATATTGTCATAGGCAATGACAACTTGACTATAGATAGTTGATGGTAGTAGAAAATCTTGAATGTACTCATAAGTAATTATATTTGGGAAGTCTATATCCTACCCCGAGTTCGTATAGTTAGAGAGAAAATTTGAGATGATACAAAAGTAGTAAAATATCTTGGTTCCACCTTGAAGATCATCACCTAAAATAGCTTTGAAGGCCCTTTTCAACTTTGGGCTAGTCCATAGAGAAAATGTATGCTAGTAAGGTGGAATCAATCGGACCTAGAATGAGTGGTTAGGTTTCTTATGGAAGCACATAAATCCTTCTATTTATTTCTATCTCACCCCTTCTAATAGGATGTAGAGAAGAAGAGTAGGATGACAATTGAAATAGTAAGAGACCATAAATAGGAATGTGCCAATGATCAGCCAAAGGAGGTGAGTAAAGGGAAAACTATCATCCACATTTAGTATTGATTTAGAGGTATGTTGTGGTGGTACTATAGAGTTAATAAAATCCTAAATAGAAGATATTTTGATGAAAAGTGGATTTAAAAACTAGCTTCCCATAATTGTTTACCATGTGGAGTTGTAGGGTGAGTAAATGAGTCATTTGGTTGAGAAGATTTAAATGATGCATATAATTTAGCAATTAATCAAAGGGTACATGAAATTAAACTATGTGATCATTATAAAAAAGATATTTGTAAATTGTGATACTCTGCATTCGAAGATGAGTCATAGAACATAGTAGTTTAAATTTGGTCAATTCTCATATTGGCTAGAATATGGTAGTTTAATTTTCTTCTCTATAATAATAGTTGAATTCATGTGAGGTTGACTCATCCTTATGTTGTGTATGAGACAAAAAATATATATTTTTATTTGAGAAAGAAATCAACCTTATGTTAGGGTAATAATAACCTCCTTGTAGAGAAAATATAAGAAAATAATTATTAATTAGAAGAATAATAAATGGTTTTAGAAACAATGCCTTTAGATCTACAAAAGTCTATTATTTAGTTTCTCAAAAAAATTATTAATGTTAATAGAAGTGGAGGTAATGCTGCACTTTTCAAATAATTTCAAAAAGTTTGTAAGTTGACACTAAACACTACTACACATGTTATTGTTAATAAGTACCTCGTTCCATTTTTTTTTTGATCTAGATCTATTTTAGATATAATTTTTTTGGTTGAATCTAATTTTTGAATAGAAATATTATTATCAAATCTATTTTAGAAAAAAAAAACTAGATTGCATCATTGACAATGTCCCAAATTGTGATATAGTTTCTTACCAATAACATTCTAGTGTGGAGTTAAGTCACATAAATGACACAAATTTGGACAATCATGTCACCTAAGAAGAGATCTTCAATCCATTTTGTTAATAATTTCAATCAAATGAGAACATTTTTCATTTTGTCAAACAGTTCACGTGCTTTGTATGCTTCCACATTTTGTGTATCCTGCAATCATGACACTCAAACAATTTTTACACAAAAATTTGTCTAAGCTTACACATTGTATACATAACAGGGCAGTTACAACTACAACACCGATTCCTCATGTCCATACCCTTTTTTTTGCATAGGCTGGGAGGATGGGCAAAAGTTAGTGTGGCTTTATTATTTGGTTGAAATTTCCTAAATCCTTTTCAACAAACACAATTTGTGCATGCCCTGCAATCATAACATTCCATGAGACAGATTTATTTGAGGCATCTAATGTGCCTTGTCTATGACATAGAAATATTATTATCAAATCTATTTTAGAAAAAAAATAAAACTAGATTGCATCATTGACAGTGTCCCAAATTGTGATAGCTTGTTAGTTTCTTACCAATAACATTCTAGTGTGTTTTTTTGAGTTGGAATGAGTTAAGTCACATAAATGACACAAATTTGGACAATCATGTCACCTATAGATCAGAGATCTTCAATCCATTTTGTTAATATCCTACAATCAAGGCGTTCCATGAGAACATTTTTCATTGAGGCATTTTGTCAAACAGTTCACGTGCTTTGTTTATGCTTCCACATTTTGTGTCAATCCTGCAATCATGACATTTTGTCAAACAATTTTTGTAGTCATCCTGTCAAAAAGTTCACGTGCCTTGTCTAAGCTTACACATTTGTATACATGTCTAACAGGGCAGTTGCAACTACAACACCTGATAAAACTCCTCTACCATGATCGATGTCCATACCCTATCCCAAAGCTCCCATTTTTGCATAGGCTGGGAGGATGTTGGGCAAAAGTTGCGGAGTGTGGCTTTATACCAGCCAACCACATTTGGTTGAAATTTCCTAAATCCTTTTCAACAAACACAATTTGTGCATGCCCTGCAATGACATTAACATTCCATGAGACAGATTTATTTGAGGCATTTGGTTAAATAGCTTCATGTGCCTTGTCTTATGATTCCACATTTTACATACATGTCTAATCAAAGCATTTCCAAGCTATGAGATATTTACACAAGTAATCAAGCTTCCATTAGACTGTTAGATGGACGTATAATACCCTGTTCCAGAGGGTTGGACTTAAACATCACACACTAAGATTTGACTGCTTAGGTGGATGTGGGCCCATTCCTTTCTCCTAAAATCCAGTATCGTATGTTTCCGTTCAAAACCGTCTCGCCTCTGGTCCCATCCATTTCCGTTCAAAACAAAGTCCCCGTTAACGTTTGGATTTGAATTGTTCCCACGAGCGCATTCCATTTCCATTGCATAAAATAAAGCGGATGGCAAGGGGCACTCCCACCTACATCGCCACTATCATAGAATACCTCGCCGTTGAGGTATTTTCACGGCCTGCAAATGGTTTCTATGACAATGGCGATGTAGGCGAGAGTGCCCCTTGCCATCTGTTCTATTTTATGTGATGGAACGCGTGCGCAGGAATAATTCAAATCCAAACATTAACGCGGACTACGTTTTGAACGGAAACAGATGGCACCAGATGCCAGACGGTTTTGAACGGAAACGAACGGTATTGGATGCCAGGAGAAAGGAATGAGCCACATCCACCAAGTAGTCAAAGCTTAGTATGTGATGTTTAAGCCAGTCCTCAGTCCTCTACTGTTTTTCAAATTCTGATTAAATTTCCTATAAGATTATATACATGTGTATATTTTTTTCGAAAATAAAATATGCCTTACTATTTCAAGCACGACTTCGAATGAATAACACTAGGAAATAAATTACTCGAAAGGCACCGTCGACCATTAAATTTAAGCCCGTTGCGGGTCACCTGCACAAATCAAATAAACAATGAAAACTCAACTCTCTAGACTAAACTCGGAAATGAGTGCATTCTTACAATGTCGGAAAGAAGTGGGGCGCTTTCTACGGCGGTCGACATTGACTTTCTCGAAAAAGTTGTAAAATCGAGATTCCTCTGCTCTTTTTAAATATACTTGCTGTGAGTGCGTACCATTCCATCATATATTGATCGTTGTCCAGCGACAACAAGATAAATGGAAACCAAATTAACTGTTTTCGCACAATATTCCCTGCATTTAACAATCATTGTTTACTGATAATTGCCAGATTAAGAAATACTTAGGATTTTCCTTTGCTTCTCATTCATGCCGACAAGAAAGAATCTTCCTCAAAGCGAGCCATCTGTAACGTGACAGTGGTGGACAAGCTGTATATGTAAGAGATAGAATGCAACTTCTTCGAGGTTTCCAATGGATTTCACATATATCTTACAGCATTCTATATACTTAGGTAACACATTCTTCATCCAATTTTCATTAGTTTATTTAGTGTAGATTCAATTCCAAATCAAAGTGACACAAATCCACTCTGTTGGCCGTTGCAATTTTTGAGGTTGGAAAAGACCTTCTCTGACAATGGATTGTATTACGACCCAACTCATCTCTCCAAGAAGAATTCGATCCGATCTCTATTCTTTTAGACAATGGCGTGCTCTCGGTTTTATCATCTCTTGTGGAGAGAGTTGTGGGGAGGAATGATAGATTGGCTGTGTCAAACGGCCTTAGTTTCAGCCCAGCTAAGTACGAGGTGTTCACCCGAGTGGAGGTGCCAGACATGAGCATACAACATTATTTGGAAAGGATTTTCAGATACATTCGCTGCAGTCCTTCGGTATTCGTGGTGGCATATGCTTATATCGACCGTCTTATTCAATTCCATCCACAATTCAAAATAACCTCTCAGAATGTCCATCGGCTCATCATTGTCACTGTAATGATCGCCTCCAAGTTCGTCGAAGACATGTAAGTCTTTTTCAGCTTTATATTATGTAGGAATTTGGGTCACTATGTAAACAGCAGGTGCATTGATCACAATGTTTACATGAAGACCCACATTCTCACTAAACACAGGAAAATTCACCGCTATCAATTGAGCATGAGCAATTCACCACCAGCAATTCATTGTCGTGATATATCCATCATGTATACAATTAACCAACAACAATTCATCAATGTGATATATTCATCACGTATATCTTTTTTATGTGTTCAATAGAATCTCTGTACTTTTTCTTTTTTAGGTGCTCTTGACCACTTAAATATTGAAAAATGTATAGGCAGTGAATATACCACACGATGAATTGCTGGTAATGAATTGTATACACAATGAATATATCACACGATAAATTACTGGTGGTGAATTGCTGACAATGAATTGCTGGCGATGAATTTTCTTAGATCCATATTGACTATAACACAGCAGTGATATAAACTTTTTCTTAAACAGTAGTATATCTTTGTTATTTAACATGCAAGAATTAGTACTGGTACTGGCTGTTTTTACTTTAAGCCCATATTAGATCTTAAATGTACAATCTTTTAAGTCTGGGCTAGTAATGATATTCTTGCAATTGCTTATGTGCAGTAACTACAAGAACTCGTACTATGCCAAAGTGGGAGGCTTCAGCACAGAAGAAATGAATAGATTAGAGATGGAGTTTCTTTTTCTTCTTGGCTTCAAATTGCAAGTGACGGTGAATGTTTTCGAAAGCTATTGCTGTCACCTGGAGAGGGAAGTGGCAATGGGTGGAGGATTCCAAATCGAGAGAAGCCTTCGCTTATCTTGTGAAAAAGATGAAACTTCTAGACCAAAATCTAAATCCAAAATGGGTGTCTATGGCTTATCATGGTATAGTCATATAAAGAATAGAAGAGTTTAAGCAGTCTATGAATTGTATGCACGCCTTCAAGTGAGTCAGTAAACTTTTAGAAGACCAGGGGCAGGCTGTTTGGGTGAAGCCATAAAACACAGGCAAGTCCAATGAAGGAGGCCACAATTGTAATTTCTGCTTAGAATCCCCATTTAATAACTCTAGACTGACGCAATTGGCCATGTAAATGCTAGTCTATTGGTCTTTTCACTGTACAATGTAGTACAGAGAAATCAAAAACAATCTGTAACAACAATGGTCAATTTTCCTTTTCCTAAAGAGCTATCACAGATCTTAACACACATTGGTCGTTCTTCGTGGAGATTGTCAGCATCGTTCAATTTTAATTTCTTGAAAACAAATTAGTTTTACAGTTGTGGATGGAGAATACAACAATCCGTGTGTAGTACAAGGTGGTCCTTGCCATTTTATACAGTTGTAAACTTATTGCACGTCATCCTCGAAAACCGGGACAATTGTCTTTTTTTTGAGGAATACGTTAAAAAAGACGAGACAAGATCTAACAAAGATATCACTAAACCATTGTAAACAGCTACGCTAATTTTGGCTTTTCTAAAAGTCTTCCTGAACAGCTGAGCTCAACATCGGCTGGCTTTGTTTTTGAAATAGTATAAATTTAATTTGAATGGATTTTTTAATAATATATTTTTTTTAATAAAATTGTAAAATTTTAAGTAGAATGTATTTTTTCATTGAAATTTTATATTTCAAAATGGATACAATCATTTAATTGTATTCATATTATATTAGTTTTATATTTACAAAATTAAAATCAATATAAATTCAATAAAGTTATAAAATTTTAAAATATTTATTGGCATTTATTTTCAACAATCTCAAACTAAAATAAATTATCACACCTAAACAAACAACTAATCAAATAGAGCTATCCACATGCACAAACAAATTAGAAAATGTTTATAGAAGAAACTAACAAAATCCACTATTATGTGATTTCAACTAAAATTCATTCCTCTCAGGAATTGTAAAACACTATTATGACAGCACCCCCCTGCGGTTCCTCAACACCAAAAACTTAAAATAAGAAAATATACAAAAAATCTGAATTTATCCTCCAAATCGCAGGATCGCATCTTTAAGTGTAGAGAAAAGCGGAGCATTCCTCTGACTCTTTTTTACTGCAACCACACAATACTACTATCTTCACTCTGCTAGCTTTGGAATCTTCTACGGTAACTTTTATGCTCTGAAATTAGGAACATACATACTTCACCCCTGTTTTTGTCTAACTTCTAAACTGCAAGGCCATATCTTCAAATGTAGAGGAATGCAAAGTATTTTCCCAAACTTCTTTAGTGCAACTTCTAGAGCCTTTGATTGCATGAAACCTTACATGTACGTTCTTTCATCAATACTTTACATCAAGAGATAGAGAATACAATATTCACACTACCATAGAAAACAATTAAAACTCTTTTCAGCAAGAAACCATAATTTCTACATATCATTATACACTTCAACCTATCAACTTTCACCTATTCATGAACTTCAAAAGATATGGTACAACTATGAACATATGATACTGATCAAAAAAAATGCTCATGACTTCCATTACCATGTCCTGCACCACACAAAACTTTTAATCATCACTCCTTTGTCTGCTCCTCTGGACTACTCCTTTGAACACTTACCCTTTTGACATCTATGATCACCATTCTATTTGCATCACATGCAACCTTCCATAATACCACTCTATTGACATCAATGACAACACATGCAACAATCTCCCCCTCTGCTATTGATTGAAATAGTAACCTGATATGCAATTTCTCCCCCTTTGACATCAAGGGAAAAGGGCAGTGATATTCCTCTATGCTTGTAATAACATGTAGGCTCCCCATGTCTCCACAAACCTTATCATCCTTCTTATTCCCTTTCTACCTTCTCCCCTTGAGAGATATCCCCCATCAATCCAAGGATAAAGATATGTCTTAAAATGTTCCCCCTAGACATATGTACCATCTATGCATCTAGTTAGAAGGAGGGGCAACAACCCCTAACTTATATCTAAGATATTCAAATGTGTCCTTAGAAAGTGCCTTTGTAAAGATATATGCAACCTAATCCTTTGTAGGTACATATTCCAATTTTACTTCTTGATTTGCAACCTTCTCTCTTAAAAAGCGATACTTGATAGATATGTTCTTGGTTCTATAATGCATCGTTGAATTCTTTGAAATAATTATGGTACTTGTATCGTCACATACAATAGGAATGGGCTTGTCATATATTTTCTTGATATCCTTCAATGTTTGCTTCATCCACAACACTTAAGTGTAGCAAGATGTTGCAGCTATATACTCAGCTTATGTTATTGATAAGAACATTGAATCCTACTTCTTACTAAATCATGAGACCAATCTATCTCCCAAAAATAAAGCTCCACCATTGGTACTTCTTCTATAATCAACACTACCAACCCAATCTGTATCATTATATGTATTCAGGGAAAAGTCATCACCTTTTTTATACCACAATTAATCATCTAGATTACTCTTCAAATATCTAAAAATCCTCTTGACTTCCTTCACATGAGTTTCTCTTGGATTAGCTTGAAACCTTGCAACCAAGCAAACAACTTGCATAATATCAGTTCTTGATGTTGTTAAGTACAGTAGGCTCCCAATCATAGACCTATACAAAGTCTGATCAACCTGAGGTGACTCATCATCTTTTCTCAAATGGCATCCCACTACCATAGGAGTACTCACTAGTTTGCAATATTCCATACCAAACTTCGTCAACATCTCCTTGACATACTTTGCTTGAGAGATAAAAATACCATCATCAAATTGAGCAATTTGGAGTCCAAGAAAGAATGATAACTCACCTATGATAGACATTTCAAATTCCTTTTGCATCTCTTATACAAACTTCTTACACATTTTATCATTGCCACCAAAGATTATATCATCAACATATACAAAAACTATTAGAATTTGTTCATCCTTAATTTTGATGTACAGATTGCTATTTGTGGTACCTTTCTTGAAGCCCTACTAGAGTAAATACTTTTCCAACCTTGCATACCTATCCCTAGGGGCTTGTTTGAGATCATATAAATCCTTCTTAAATTTGCATACCATGTTTGGGTCTTTTGATAGCTGAAATCCATCAAGTTGTTATATGTAAGGGTGATCCCACAATACTGGTTTACCATTTCCAAGAGATCCTATTTTTTGTTGAAATCGCATATTTTTAGAAAATATAATGATTTAAGCCTTGAAAATTTCCATTTAAAGGATTCCAATTGAAGAGGGTTTGATTGAACCACATCAGATCAAACCCCCTTTGATAGAACCCCGCTAGTTTTAAACCATACCTATAATGGAGTCTCCTTTACACCTATCAAAATGCTAATAAAAAACCACTATTGATTTACCTTTTGGGGGATCAAATGAATTCATTTAAAATTTATTTTTTTTAAGTATGTAGTTCTTATTATAAGCTTCCCAAAAAGTATAATTTTAAATAAATTTAATTTATTATTATATTTATTTTTTATTTCTTGTGAATGTAGGTTTTTCACTGAAAATCAAGCTCTTTATTTTGTACATGTGGAAAAATAGAAGATTATCAAAAAAAAATTCAAAATTATCAGTGTACTAGATATTGAAGTACTTGATCCAACAAAAAAAATGAATTTGATACAGCAAAAATATTATGTTGTACAATTGCCTATGTTGGGTGCCAATGGGTTGACTTCAAAACTTGATTAAGGAAAAAATATTAAATAAAACCTTTATGAAACCAAATGAAGCTGTAGATATTGTAGTTACAAATCTAAATTTGAAAAAATATTTTTTATCCTTCTAAAAAATATTATGTTTGATGTGAAGCATCCTCCTTTAAAAATAGGTGTTTTACTAAAAAACTAGTTTTCAAAAGGAGATGGAAAAAGTGCAATTTGATTTCTAAAAAATTTGAAAAAACATATTTAGAATCTCTGAGGAAAAATGTCACAAATCACTAGTTAGCATCGTCTTCAATTCACTGTGGTTTAGCCACTATAGATTGCTTAAGTGAAGATTTAGTTAGAAAAAATCAATTCAATGTCGGTTGGCCCAAAATTATGAAAGTAATGACTAAGTCTTATAAACTTATTCTTCTAAGTCACCATTCAAGAAAGAAAATTTGACATCCGTTTGATATACCTTGAAGTCCTTGTGAATTGTAAATGCAAGAAACATTCCAATTTCTTCCATTCTTTCCACCAAAGAAAATGTCTCCTAAAAGTCAATTCCTTCCACTTGTGAATAACCTTTGCATACCAACCTTTCTTTGTTTCTCACCACCTCTCCATCTTAATTCAATTTATTTATAAACACCCATTTTATCCCTATCACATTTTTGTTTGTAGGCCTTGGTACCAATTCCCAAGTCTATTTTTTCTCTATCTGATTTCTAGTTCTTATTTCATTGAGCTTGCATCCATCCTTCATCCTTGCTAGCATTAGAAAAAAAATTAGGTTCTATTCTTAACACTAAAGAAAATTTACATATTCATTTTTCCTTGCAAATATTCTTTTATTTTTCACTCCTTCATTCTTATCCCCAATTATTTGATCTTCTGAGTGATTCTCCTAGACATACTTGGCAAGAGTCTTGATGATCTTATCTTGTGTTTCTTCCTTTTCTTCAATTTATTTTTCTTCTTCGGAGTAGGTAAGTTCATATGACCAATATTCTTCTTGCTCATGTGTGATTTTATGTGACTCTTCATCAACCCTAACATTTGCACTTTCAACTATCTTCCTTGGTCTTTTATTGTAGCACTTGTAAGTTTTTCTTCTAGTTGAGTATCCAAGAAAGATTCCTTCATTAGATCTTGAGTCAAATTTTCCCAAACCTTCTTTATCTCTTTTGATGTAGCATTTGCTTCCAAAAATTTTGAAGTACTTGAGAGTTGTTGGTCTTCCATACCATAGCTCATAAGGAGTCTTGGTGATGTTCACTCTTAGTTGTCTTTTGTTAAGAATATAGATATCAGTATGGACTACTTCTTTCCAATATGTACATCAAGCAACTTGGCTTCACTCAACATTGTTCTTGCCATCCCCTAAATAGTTCTATTATTCATTTCTACTACTCAATTTTGATGAGGAGTTCTAGTAGTGCAGATAGATGCCTCTTTATTCCATGTTCTTGACAAAATTACTCAAACTCATTTGATGTGAACTCATATATATATATATCATTATTACAATAATTATATTAAATGACATATATATATTTATGTACAATTCAATAATAATGATGTATATATATAGACACTTATATAATTATATGTATGTATGTTTCCATTACGTACTTTACAAACACACACACACATATATATATACACATATTACACATATATCATTACTTTGATTCTTACATTTAAACACATGTATAACCACATTTTCATTGCTTGACGTAGATACATGAAGTGTATATACTTCGTTGACAAATATGAACATACAAAGAAAACTCTCACTTGATAAAGAGATTCAATCACGTAACACCCAAAATAGGGACAGTCAAAAACAAGAACATAAACTCTTCAAAATTACGTGTATTAAACAAGACTAAAGATAACATATCAATTCCCAAGCTACTAACTCAACTTGACCAACTAAAAGTGAGTGTGTGAAAGCTTAGTTAGGTCTTATTAAGGGTTACCCAACCAATTACTTCTCCTGAGTGATACTTCCCCTCCCTTTTAGAGGCTCGATCTGTTCCTACATTCAGCTTAGTACAACACCAAGGTAGTTAGACACTCATAGTAAATCCATTTGCATCATAAAACATTTGGATCAACAAAGCATTAGAATACATTCGCATTGCAATACATATTCTTTCACGCCATTTTAGTAATTTACATATTCATTCTTTTGAAATCAATATCATCCTATTGCATATTCCCATGTTTCATTACCTAACAAACATATAAAGTCACAGTTTACATTCATCAATGTTTTCACTCATTATGGTAAAAGTAACTCGGTAACTATGAAACGGGGTGTAACATTTCCAAAGTTTTCCATTTCTCTTCTTTATTATCTTTTCTTTTTTCCTTGGTAGAAACCCCTTTGGCGCACTTAATAGAACCCTCATTGGCACGCTCACCTCCCATCCTCTCTGAAATTTCTATCCTTTTGTGGTGTCTTTCTTCTCTTTCAATCCTTTGTTGTTATCTTTTCTCTTCTCTATTTTGGCTAGCCATGTTTACTTTTCTTACTAATTCAATTTGTTCTCTAGTATTTCTTATAGTTTTCTTATCTCCTTTTGTCATGGGTGTGATTGATTGGATTTCCATTAATCCTTATATCATTTCCCATGGTAGTTATTTAGCATTTTTCCTTTAGGAGTCACATCTCTTTAGACATCCCTTTTGGAATCTTCCCCCTTTCCATTATCCATCCCCTTGGTGCCTAACCCCCCTCTCAAAAGTAAGAGCCAAGCAAATAGATCTTCAAACCTTCATATCTTCATTGATTATCCTTCTTCTCTAGTTTTTAAAATTTTGGGTGTTTTGTCCTTTATATCACCTAACAAAGGTCTCGGCAATGGAACCAATGTTAGAAGAAATTCTAAGGAAACACAAACCAAAGTTATGAACCCCAAGTATTTTCTAAGTGTTTTAGTTTATACCTCAAACTCACTCATGTATAAAGGTGAACACCAATAGGACTAGACATATGATTAACTACTTATATATTCATAGAAAAATAGATAATATTATATAGATAGAATTCTGGTATTGTATTAATCAAACAAAAAATAATACGTTATTATATCTTCTCCTATACTCTTGGTTAGTCTTTTATACATATGTTCTTCAATGTATATAATTCTCCTTATACATCTATTACCTGCATGTCATATTTGTCTCTTACATTCTATCATCCATATCTTCTTTATACATACATCTATGGGATGGGACATGACCTATCTATGACACCCCTAGTCTAGATCATATATTTACAATATTATAATCTAAAAGTGTTTCTTGTATGTTTTACCGATCGATGTCTTCACTGTCCTACTTTTCGACTAACATGGAGCAAGGATTAGCAGAGGGGGAGGTTTGACAAATTTGGGACTTTTGGCAATGAGAACTTCCTTATAATGGATAAGAGAAGGGTTAAAAACCCATGGATGAATAGGAGGGACATTGGTTTTGGCAATATGAAAGCAATAAATACAATAGATAAGCCTCTAATTTATAGGGGTAACTCTTTTTCACCCAAGAAAACTTTATGAAAATATTCTTCCAAAGAAGAGTAAATTCAAAAAGAAAACTTCATCCTCACATTATGGCGCAAATGATTAATCATAGGAAAGAGAGCTAAGAAGGGAATTTTGTCTACCTTCCCTCCAATGTAATGTAGTGCATTTAAGAACCTCCACCACCCTCCTCCAAACATCAAGGAACTCTCCCCTATTGAAACTATTTTATAGTCAATTGATGTTTTCTCCTTTATTCGAAAACGTTTTCATGGCTTCTTGAGAATTACCCTTAACCTTCTTAGGGATATGAACACCATCCTGAAGAATCCTCATGGTAGTAACAATCATCTCCTTAATGACATGAAAAGAAATGTCACATCATAGCAACAATCACCTCTTCAAAGATATGAAATAAAAAGCCCTATACATAGACCATGCATGCCTTCCAAGAGTTAGTAAAATTGGTGGATATAATGATGTCAAATCTATTCATGGCCTCCAAATACAAAGTGAGGTTCTCCTCTACAAAATACCCCAAACCTCCTTGTTATTTTTGGCATTCTCACAATTAGATGACTCTGTCTAAAGTAGGTCTCCACCCATGATTAAGGAGAGGTAACAACTAAAAACACATAAACATGGAGGACTAGCAAAACTATGAGGGATAACAAGCTTTAAAACTAAAGTAAGGATATAGAGATGAAATAAGGGAGTAAGAATATTGTTTCCCTTCTTGATTCCATTATTACTAATTCTCTAGAGAGCTACCACACATGTTCAGGAGACCATTAATGATGTTCTCTAAAAAGTAAATAATTATTAGTTTGTGCCTCATTTTTCACTTGGAGACCAATGTTATTAGGAGTGACATGAAATCATCCTAAATTAGGAAACCATTAATTTGAGTTCCTAGGTTGGTGAGAGCAGCAACTGAGTAATTTCCCTCCCTATACACATGTTGAACTTTTATGTCATCAAAGTTAATCAAATTAAGTTGTATATCTTCAATTAAATCTTTAGAGTAATAGCAAGGGATGGACTTAGAGCTTATCATATCAATCATATTCTTGGAGTCATCTTCTAAATATAATTTTCTTATTCCTTTTCTCACAACCAATAAGACACCTTGGAGGATAGCTCAACTACTTCAATAAAGTTACATGATTGAATCCTTAGGTTCTCAACATAGGATCCAATCACCTAACCCCTATCATCCCTTATTAGACCATCCCCACTTTCCCGACTTTTGTTGAACTTAGCAGAACAATCGAAGTTAAGTAGGAAGTGTTATAGAGTTGATTAATGCAATCAAAAGAAATCTACCACAAATATCTGAAATGAAGGATCTTGAAAAAATGTAGTTTTCTTTAGGAATTGAAGTATGGAGATAAGATGGAAATAATTTCATTACTCAAATTAAGTATGTAAGTAAACTAATAAAAATATTTTAGGACTATGAGTTTTTACTAGAGCATACATCTTGGCACTTCTTACTTTTAGAAGCTCACTTGCCCAATTTTTAACAATATCTATGAAGGATTGATCTAAAAACTACATATTTTAAGATGAAGGTGCATTTGGGGTTTAGATGATCTTTCGTGACTTGTAAAGTCAACAAAAAGTGATCTAACCCCAAGCATATGACTATTTCACATTTTATGGAATCTTTATACTCAATCCATTTGGGAAAGATAAAAAATATATCCAATATCTTTACTATTTTTCTTAAACTTGGCCTTTTGTTTGTCCATGTGAGTGTCCAGTCCTATGCGTTAAATATAAGAGTGTATTAATTTAGATAAAGGAACTAAAATCAATTTGTGACTAAGTGGACCTTGTTATACCTACCAGTTTGTCATTTGAGGTTAATATTGTAGTAAAATATTCACATACCATGTATAATTAATTTATGATGGGTTTTATGAAGTAATAAATTATCTCCCATAGTTATCTCCTAAGGGTGGAACAATTAAGTCAATATTTGGTGAAAATAAAAACTTATAGTTTGGAGACAATGATAATTTCCTAAAAGAGTTTCCAATTGGTTATTTGGTTTAATCTACCTGTTTTGATAAGATTTGGAAACCATTAGAGGCACCTTTTGCTTTGATATATGAGGCATTCATTCAAGCTTATTTTGTAGCTTATTTTCCTCTTTAGAATTGATTTTAGTTTTTTTGTAAAAGGATGATGTCTAGTTTCCATATATCTAAGAAATACTTTACCAAGTGGATTTTTGATATAGTCATCATAAAACTTGGGTCCAATGAAGGAATATTTGACCATCCAAACTAACATCAAAATACACACACAACACAAAGATCTCATAAAAAAATATTATTTATTTTTAAAGTTTATTTGATTATCACCATGATTACAACTTCTCACTTTTTTGTAGCAGGCTCTCTTACATGCTAGGGAATATCCATTTATTACACTTACTATGAAAATTCAAACATAGATCACACTAAAATATGACCTCATAAACACTAGTCTAATTACCTCCACTATGTTGTATTATTATTTCCCTTTGGATTGCACTCTACATATGTTTTACCTCTTGACTTCTTCTATTACCTCTTCATGTACCTTTATTTGATCCAAAACTCAATATTTATAACATCCACAAATTTTTCTAATGATCTGTGTTGGCCATAAGATAGAAAAAATTCCAATACCACATGTAATAGGTCATCAACTATAAATAGAAAAAATATAAATTTAAGTGGAAAAAGGGTGGATAAACATCCTCATGATCCTCAACACTCATTGTCAATGGTTCAATACATACTGACAAAAATATTTGTTGGTGTAAACACTAAATAACTTGCCCCACATGAAAACAATCCTAATTTTCCACAACTATCCACCTAGTAGACACTCTTGTACCAATTTACTATCTTTTTCTCATTATTGTTAGATATTAACATGAAACTCAAAAATTAAAAATATGAATAATCCTAAAACTTTACAATCCAATTTGAAATTATAATTAAATACAACAAATTTATTCATCACAAACTAATATCTACAAACTAATAGAGAAACAAATAACTAAACTAAAACACTTTTTCTAGAATGGTGTATGATTACCACACTACCTAAGGATGTCCCACATCACACACTTGGAGTTGATAAAAAAAAATGAATCTCATTTTCTAATAAAAGATACCCCTAGCTAGGAATTTCACATCTGAATAGGTATACCTTAAGCAATCCACCCTATGCACTAATTTTTGTGGTAGTATTTGAAATTTGATTCTATCAATCATCTTCTATATTATTTTTCTATTTCTTGTACTTCATCACAATCTTTTGTATCTCTAACTTTAATTACCCTCTTTTTTTGTTGCATATAATCTTATATTACTACATTCTTTACTATTGCATGTTCCTCAATGAAACTTATTATCATGTTATTTATCTACCATGTCCTTTGGTTGAGACTTCTATCATCACATTCCCTTATCAATAGTACTTCTTTTGCATTTACATTATTTTTTGGTTATCCAATAGTAGCACATATCCTTGGAATCAATGCATATCACTCCTTTCCAGCACACACCATTGCATCACTGTAAAATTGTCCCTCACTCACCCTTAGGGCCATCAACTCATATCTTTAGACATATTTTTGTAATTTTTATGTTTTATCCCTCTCATCATACATGACACAAAGCCATCAATACAATGTTACATAAAACCTCATCATAATATGCTTCAATGTTGAATGTCACCAAATAATTTTCTTCTATAGTGCCTTATCTCACTACTGCAACCATCCAGTCTTATATGGGTGTGACTACTTCATCCACCTTAGCCCAAAATTTTCTACCACTTCTATAGACTCCAAATTATCCATACTCACTACTCCTTGTTCTATACTCACAATCTCCATCCAAAACCAAATAGTCTCTCTTCTTCCATTCTACGTCTTTTTTTCTTCCTTTACCTCTTTTCTTACCTTCATTCAAGCCAAAAAATAGTATACATAGCATTAAAAAAATCCAATTTGATCAATACTAGCCACAACATAGCATAAGGCCTAACACCACATGTAAAATGCCATCAACCAAAAATAATATAATCAAATTCAAAGGGCTAAACAAAGGAGAAAACTCTTCTAATAAATGTGCTTGGAGGTTAGAATGGGTGATGAAATATATTCTTCCTAAATAGCTTCTAATTTTGAAGTGATTTCCTTTATTCATGTTCCGAAAGAGTGGAATAAGGTTGTGGACTATTTGGCCAAATGGGCCTCTAAGGAAGAGAATGGTTGGATGATGGAGAATTGGAGAAATTTTTCTCAGGACTGTTTCCTTCTACTTCAACGAATTATTGATGATGACAAGATAAGTTGATTTTGAGGATTCTTGTTGGGCTATGTCACATGCCCTTTGGAGATATTGGTAAGTTTTTGTCTTGGGGGTTTGGTTTTGTAGAGATATTTTGTGGATTATCCTTTATCTTTTTATTAAGATGGTAATGACCATTTGGAAGTCCCTTTGGTACTTTGAGTCATGTACTTAAGCTCTCATTAATATATTCTTCTTTTTACCCTAAAAAGAAAACAATGGACAAAACTCCATGTGGTGCTCAACACTTGTCCTCGAGGGTTTGATTAATCTTTATCTTCTATTATTCCAAACTTTAAATCACTTGCTACGTATGAAAATAATCCCAACTATGCACATCTGTCCACCTAATAGATGCTCTCAAAAGTTAGTTTACTATTTTGTTCTCATTAAATTATTCTCAAATTTGAATATGACACTAAAGAATAATAACTTAAATTATTCTAAAAACTGTAGAAGACAATCTAAAGTTCTAAGGAAATGTGGTAGCTTTCTGCATCATAGACTACTAACTACAACTAAAAAACAAACAAACAATTGAAATCAAGTAAAAATATCCACTTTTTCATAATGATTCAAGATTACCATATTGCCTAGGCATGCTCTTGCATTATTTTTGTTAGGTGTGCATCAAGGCCCATAACATTCTAAGTTAATATTGTCATTGTAGTGGTGGGGGTGCTTCCCCCTACTTTGATTTTTGCTTACCAAAATTTAGTGTATATTGAGAACTAGATTTGATCTCTTCAATTGTGACTTCTTGAACTATCTTACAACCCATTCTTATTTTGGGTTTGTGGTTAGCTTGGCCTTTTGTGTCGCATATTATGGTATTGATAAAAAATCCATTAAGACCAATAATTTGGCTTCTTCATCTTGTACCTTTAGGTAGTCCTCATATGATTCTAAGCCATTGGACTTGTTTTCTAATGATTTGATTTTTAGTTGAAGTGGAATTTCTTTAGTTTTTCCACCAAACTAGGAGAGAAAGTCATCTTAGTGGAAATGGATCAACTAGTTTTGATACGGTAGCTATAATATACCCATTTCCTTTAATATTGTGTTGGGATTTTTTATTTAAGGATTCCTTAGGCCTGAATAATGATTTTCTAACCAATTTCATAATAATTTATGGGATATTCTATCTATATTTTTTGTTTAATGAAATTTTATTTATACTACCTACAAAAGATTGGACTAACCTAAGTTCCTATCAAAAAATTCTACTTCCCTCTATTATATTCTAGTAGAATTACATTTGATAAGGGTTTGGACAAATATATTCTTATACATACCCTAGCATAAACCCTAGAATCTCCCTACATAATTAATTCATCTAAGATTTTAAAATTTTAAAGTGAGTTGCCAATCTACTCCAAGATTGTGTGGTACAACTATTATTCAAGAAGACAGTAAACTCTAATGTACCTCCATTGTTATCATTTAAGGAACAAGTTATATTAGCTAAAACTTGATTTCAAATTAAGAACATTCAACTAGGTGAAATTTGAGTACCATGGACACCGTGATAAAGGAAATGAATAACACTAGTCTATGGTCTAGCTTTTTAACTTGAAGCACATGAAAGTGGAATACATATTTTAAATTTTTAAATGATGTGAAATAATTGAATGTAAAATTAATTTTTTTATTTTATGTTATTTTAAAATTTTAAATAAAAAATATTAGTTTATTTTTCAAAACTCAACACTTTTCTTTAATTATTTAAAAAGTTCAAAAATGATATCATCTCAAGAAATATTCTCTCCTCTAGGGCATCATGTATTTTTTAATTTATTTTAAAAATAGTATTTGTTTAGATAGAAGGTGAGAGATCATCGATAATAAATATATTAATAAAGTGAAATGAAAATATACAATTAAATGTAGTGGTTAGATGCTCAAGTTTGAGAGAGAGAGGGCCACTTAAGGAAGAAGTTGAAGTATTTGTAGTTAGTTGAGAAGACATCAATTTCAAAGTGGACATGGAGGAAGGAGAAGTAGTAGGGAGTCAAGGAGGAGCATTTCAAAATAGGAATTTGGTTGCCTTAAGACCTCTAAGACCATAGTTGACAAAGACTCAAGGCTAGCCACTATGAGAGTGTAGGGCATGCGTGAAAGCTACTATAAAATTGCTAGTCAAACTAGTCAACACAGTATTGAAAACATAAGAAGCTACATGACAATTATTTATCATTTCACGAGGGAATAAATCTCATATTTTGAGGCTCACCCATCATATATTGTCATAGGTAATGACAACTTGACTATAGATAGTTGATGGTAGTAGAAAATCTTGAATGTACTCATAAGCAATTATATTTGGGAAGTCTATATCCTACCCAAAGTTGGTATAGTTAGAGAGGAAATTTGAGATGATACAAAAGTAGTAAAATATCCTGCTTCCACCTTGAAGATCATCACCTAAAATAGCTTTGAAGGCCCTTTTCACCTTTGGGCTAGTCCATAGAGAAAATGTATGCTAGTAAGGTGGAGTCAATTGGACCTAGAATGAGTGGTTAGGTTTCTTATGGAAGCACATAAATCCTTCTATTTATTTCCATCTCACCCCTTCTAATAGGATGTAGAGAAGAAGAGTAGGATGACAATTGAAATAGTAAGAGACCATAAATAGGAATGTGCCAATGATCAGCCAAAGGAGGTGAGTAAGGGAAAACTATCATTCACATTTAGTATTGATTTAGAGGTATGTTGTGGTGGTACTATAGAGTTAATAAAATCCTAAATAGAAGATCTTTAGATGAAAAGTGGATTTAAAAACTAGCTTCCCATAATTGTTTACCATGTGGAGTTGTAGGGTGAGTAAATGAGACATTTGGTTGAGAAGATTTAAATGGTGCATAGACTTTAGCAATTAATGAAAGGGTACATGAAATTAAACTATGTGGTCATTATAAAAATGATATTTGTAAATTGTGATACTCTACGTTCGAAGATGAGTCATAGACCATAGTATTTTCAATTTGGTCAATTCTCATATTGGCTAGAATATGGTAGTTTAATTTTCTTCTCTATAATAATAGTTGAATTCATGTGAGGTCAAGTCATCCTTATGTTGTGTATGAGACAAAAAATATATATTTTTATTTGAGAAAGAAATCAACCTTATGTTAGGGTACTAATAACCTACTTGTAGAGAAAATATAAGAAAATTATTATTAATTAGAAGAATAATAAATGGTTTTAGAAACAATGCTTTTAGATCTACAAAAGTCTATTATTTAGTTTCTCAAAAAATTATTAATGTTAATAGAAGTGGAGGTAATGCTGCACTTTTCAAATAATTTCAAAAAGTTTGTAAGTTGACACTAAACATTACTACACATTTTGTTAATAAGTACCTCATTCCATTTTTTTTTTTGGATCTAGATCTATTTTAGATATAAATTTTTTGGTTGAATCTAATTTTTGAATAGAAATATTATTATCAAATCTATTTTAGAAAAAAATCAAACTAGATTGCATCATTGACAATGTCCCAAATTGTGATAGCTTTTGGTTTCTTACCAATAACATTCTAGTGTGTTTTTTTTTGAGTTGGAATGAGTTAAGTCACATAGATGACACAAATTTGGACAATCATGTCACCTAAGAAGAGATCTTCAATCCATTTTGTTAATATTCTGCAATCATGGTGCTCCATGAGAGCATTTTTCATTGAGGCATTATGTCAAACAGTTCATGTTCTTTGTCTATGCTTCCACATTTTGTGTATCCTACAATCATGACATTCTGTCAAACAATTTTTGCAGTCATCCTGTCAAAAAGTTCATGTGCCTTGTCTAAGCTTACACATTTTGTATACATGTCTAACAGGGCAGTTGCAGCTACAACACTTGATAAAACTCCTCTTTTATGATGGATGTCCATACCCTATTCCAAAGCTCCCATTTTTGCATAGGCTGGGAGGATGCTAGGCAAAAGTTGTGGAGTGTGGCTTTATACCAGCCAATCACATTTGGTTGAAATTTCCTAAATCCTTTTCAACAAATGCAATTTGTGCATGCCCTACAATCATAACATTCCATGAGATAGATTTATTTGAGGTGTTCGGTTAAATAGTTCATGTCCCTTGTCTATGCTTCCACATTTTACATACACGTCTAACAAAGCATTTCCAACTGTGATATTTAACAATAATCAAGCTTCCATTAGACTTTGATGGACATCAATACCCTGTTCCAAAGGGTTGGGCTTAAACATCACACACTAAACTTTGACTACTTAGGTGGATGTAGGCCCATTCCTTTCTCCTAACATCCAGTACTGTCTATTTCCATTCAAAACCGTCTCGCCTCCGGTCTCGTTCGTTTCTGTTCAAAACGTAGTCCCAGTTAACATTTGGATTTGAACTATTCACGTGAGCGCATTCCATTTCCATTGCATAAAATAAAGCGGATGGCAAGGGGCACTCCCACCTACATCGCCACTATCATAGAATACCTCGCCGTTGAGGTATTTTTATGGCGATGTAGGCGAGAGTGGCCCTTGCCATCTATTTTATTTTATGCGATGGAACACACGCGCGGGAATAGTTCAAATCCAAACGTTAACGGGGACTACGCTTTGAACAGAAACGGACAGAACCGGAGGCCAGATGATTTTGAACGGAAACAAACAGTATTGGACGCCAGGAGAAAGGAATGAGCCACATCCACCTAAATAGTCAAAGCTTAGTGTGTGATGTTTAAGCCAGTCCTCAGTCCTCCGCTGTTCTTCAAATTCTAATTAAATTTCCTATAAGATTATACATGTGTATATTTTTTTCGAAAATAAAATATGCCTTACTATTTCAAACACGACTTCGAATGAATAACACTAGGAAATAAATTACTCGAAATGCACCGTCGACCATTAAATTTAAGCCCGTTTGCGGGTCATCTGCACAAATCAAATAAACAATGAAAACTTAACTCTCTAGACCAAACTCGGAAATGAGGGCATTCTTACAATGTCGGAAAGAAGTGGGGCGCTTTCTACGGTGGTCATCATTGACTTTCTCGAAAAAGTTGTAAAATGGAGATTCCTCTGCTCTTTTTAAATATACTTGCTGTGAGTGCGTACCATTCCATCATATATTGATCGTTTTTCAGCGACAACAAGGTAAATGGAAACCAAATTAACTGTTTTCGCACAATATTCCCTGCATTTAACAATCATTGTTTACTGATTATTGCCAGATTAAGAAATACTTGGGATTTTCCTTTGCTTCTCATTCATGCCGACAAGAAAGAATCTTCCTCAAAGCGAGCCATCTGTAACGTGACAGTGGTGGACAAGCTGTATATGTAAGAGATCGAATACAACTTCTTTGAGGTTTCCAATGGATTTCACATATATCTTACAGCATTCTATAAACTTAGGTAACACATTCTTCATTCAATTTTCATTAGTTTATTTAGTGTAGATTCAATTCCAAATCAAAGTGACACAAATCCACTCTGTTGGCCATTGCGATTTTTGAGGTTGGAAAGGACCTTCTCTGACAATGGATTGTATTACGACCCAACTCATCTCTCCAAGAAGAATTCGATCCGATCTCTATTCTTTTGACAATGTAGAACAATCATGGCCTGCCTCAGTTCCCTGCGTGCTCTCGGTTTTATCATCTCTTCTGGAGAGAGTTGTGGGGAGGAATGATAGATTGGCTGTGTCAAACGGCCTTAGTTTCAGCCCAGCTAAGTACGAGGTGTTCACCCGAGTGGAGGTGCCAGACATGAGCATACAACATTACTTGGAAAGGATTTTCAGATACATTCGCTGCAGTCCTTCGGTATTCGTGGTGGCATATGCTTATATCGACCGTCTTATTCAATTCCATCCACAATTCAAAATAACCTCTCAGAATGTCCATCGGCTCATCATTGTCACTGTAATGATCGCCTCCAAGTTCGTAGAAGACATGTAAGTCTTTTTCAGCTTTATATTATGTAGGAATTTGGGCCACTATGTAAACAGCAGGTGCATTGATCACAATGTTTACATGAAGACCCACATTCTCACTAAACACAGGAAAATTCACCGCTATTAATTGAGCGTGAGCAATTCACCACCAGCAATTCATCGCCATGACATATCTATTGTGTATACAATTCACCAACAACATTTCATCAATGTGATATATTCATCACGTATATCTTTTTTATGTGTTCAATAGAATCTCCGTACTTTTTCTTTTTTAGGTGCTCTTGACCACTTAAATATTGAAAAATGTATAGGCAGTCAATATACCACAACGATGAATTGCTGGTAATGAATTGTATACACAATGAATATATCACACGATAAATTACTGGTGGTGAATTGCTGACAATGAATTGCTGGCGATGAATTTTCCTAGATCCATATTGACTATAACACAGCAGTTATATAAACTTTTTCTTAAACAGTAGTATATCTTTGATATTTAACATACAAGAATTAGTACTGGTATTGGCTGTTTTTACTTTTAGCCCATACTAGATATTAAATGTACAATCTTTTAAGTCTGGGCTAGTAATGATATTCTTGCAATTGCTTATGTGCAGTAACTACAAGAACTCGTACTATGCCAAAGTGGGAGGCTTCAGCACAGACGAAATGAATAGATTAGAGATGGAGTTTCTTTTTCTTCTTGGCTTCAAATTGCAAGTGACAGTGAATGTTTTCGAAAGCTATTGCTGTCACCTGGAGAGGGAAGTGGCAATGGGTGGAGGATTCCAAATCGAGAGGAGCCTTCGCTTATCTTGTGAAAAAGATGAAACTTCTAGACCAAAATCTAAATCCAAAATGGGTGTCTATGGCTTATCATGGTATAGTCATATAAAGAATAGAAGAGTTTAAGCAGTCTATGAATTGTATGCACGTCTTTAAGTGAGTCAGTAAACTTTTAGAAGACCAGGGGCAGGCTGTTTGGGTGAAGCAATAAAACACAGGCAAGTCCAATGAAGGAGGCCACAATTGTAATTTCTGCTTAGAATCCCCATTTAATAACTCTAGACTGAAGCAATTGGCCATGTAAATGGTAGTCTATTGGTCTTTTCACTGTACAATGTAGTACAGAGAGATCAAAAAGAATCTGTAACAACAATGCTCAATTTTCCTTTTCCTAACGAGCTATCACGAATCTTATCACACATTGGTTGTTCTTCGTGGAGATTGTCAGCATTGTTCAATTTTAATTTCTTGAAAACAAATTAGTTTTACAGTTGGTATCGTTTTAGTTGGAGAATACAACAATCCGTGTGTAGTAGAAAGTGGTCCTTGCCATTTTATACAGTTGTAAACTTATTGCACGTCCTCCTTGATAACCGGGACAATTGTCTTTTTGTTTGAGGAATACGTTGAAAAAGGCGAGACAAGATCTAACAAAGATATCACGAAACCATTGTAAACAGCTACACTAATTTTGTCTTTTCTAAAAATCTTCCTAAACAGCTGAGCTCAACATCGGTTGGCTTTGTTTTTTAAGTAGTATAAATTTAATTTGAATGGATTTTTTAATAATATATTTTTTTAATAAAATTGTAAAATTTTAAGTAGAATGTATTTTTTCATTGAAATTTTATATTTCAAAATGGATACAATCATTTAATTGTATTCATATTATATTAGTTTTATATTTACAAAATTTAAAATCAATCTAAATTCAATAAAGTTATAAAATTTTAAAATATTTATCGGCATTTCTTTTCAACAATCTCAAACGAAAATAAATTATCACATCTAAACAAACAAATAATCAAATAGAGTTATCCACATGCACAAACAAATTAGAAAATGTTTATAGAAGAAACTAACAAAATCCACAATAGGTAGTTCCATACCCCCAAACTAGATTTCATTCAACATTGATGAATAGCATATTTTTTTAGACTACTATAATAGTGGACAAGCTAGTAATGTTGGCTAGGACAATGTACTTCATCACAATCTTTTGTCTTGCTCAAGCATCCTTCTATGGGGACATTAAAAAAAACTCTTAGTTCCATTTCATGTCCCTTCTTAGAAGTATTGTGTCAATATCTAAGCTTAACCATAACCCAAAAATATTATTTCCATAACATTGATCATATTACATTATATGAGATACAACTTCCTATTACAATATATCATATTACAATTGGTGAGTCACCAATTTACATAAGTTAATCTCAATATCGATTTTCTCCAATGCATGAGTGCTCCACTTGATGTTTGTCCTTGAATCCTTGATCACTCTTCCTATGATGGATGGAAGTAAACATGGGATCCCAACCAACTTGAAAACCTTTTGCATTCATGGGAATAAATCTATGATACAAATGACTAACAAACTAGAATATTGGAATGCTATAAAATTATATGATTAAACAAAATTACGCTTTTTATGTGATTCAATCAAACATTAAAAGAAACACATGATACAAAAAAAATCACAAATACACATGAGCCATGAATTTATATAGGAAACCCTTATGGGAGAAAAACCACTAGTAAAAGGACATTCACAATTGTATTGTTCAAGAAAGTTACATCTAGTACAATAGGCCTTGTTAGGTCCCAAAACTATAGGTTTGCAATCCTTATAAAAAATTGTCACACCATCAAGGCCAAAGGGGTTTTCAAGAGGGTGAAAAAATATTCATCAATATATTAAGGATGATCAAGGGCCTACAAAGAGAGTGGATAAACTCTCCTACTCTTTGGGCTCAGCTTAAATCTAGGAGGGTGTTGGCAAAGGTAACCTAAAAAGGTTTACAAATCAAATAAAATGTAACATGATTGTAAAAAATCTACAACAATACCCAAATTTATATTTACCCCTATAATTGTCATTAGGTCAAAATGAATAATCTATTTTAGACTTTTATATTAATGATAACACACCTTGCACATGCACATACAAATTTCAATTTTATGATGATCCCTAAAAAAATGCATTTATTCTTTTACATAATGGTAACATGTTCAAATTCTATAAGGATATGGCTATTAATTATTACTAACATACTTCCCTATTTTATATTACTAAATTGTGAATGGCATGCACAAACCTAATTTAACCTATAGCTTACTAGAATAGAGATGTTATATAAATAAAGTATTTGATCTTGAACCAACATGGTTTGGTGCTTACTTCATTGGATAATTGAGTCATAAATAGTAAAGAGGGGGGAGATGCATTAAGTATTTAGAACCAACAGAACTAGATATACATGTAAATGAAAACCAAAAATTACAATTCTATAATTTAGAAATGTTTAATCATACATAACTAAGACTAGAATAACTAATATGGGATATTTTGTAATGAACCTTGCTCAAATCTGACCTCAAAGTGCTGATTGAAGGCTCAATGAATTTCGTCAAACACTTCAAATGAAAACCTTCAACTTGTTGGTCCGTGGTTTCAGTCTGATGTTTGCTTGATAAATACTAACTGAAGACTTCCAATGATTACAATTCAACACTATGATGTCTAAACTATCACCTAGATGCAATGCAGATTACTTTTTGTATTTTGAAAAAAATGCAATAGATGAAGTATCATGACCTAAATGTGCAGCTACAGCTTATAGTCATTATATCAAATAGTTGGCATACATCCTCATACAAAGACCATTACAACCATATGTAACTCAACCGATGAAATCTATATTTCAATACAACTTCCTTAACAATATTGAGAATGAGAATGCCATGACTGAATTTTAATGACAAATCTGAGTACAATGTCAACAGTAAAATACTATCCTATGAGCTAGGAATGATGTAAACCATGAAGGAACCTGGAGTAAGAAGATGCAAACTAATCGTTGTTGGAAAGCTGCCTTGGTTGATGCTTTGAAGACCAAAAAAACCACCTCTTAATGTGTCGCCCCTGCTCTACCAATCTGCAACTGATATAAAATATATTCCAAGCTATTGAGTCCCTTTGTTACACTAAAAATCCTTGCTATGCCTTGAGAAGTGGAGCACTCTTCTTTGTTGGTGATTTCAATGCACATACAAGGCTCCCTAAATCATAAAGTAATTCCCAGTGAGGTCTGAAGATTTTGGACAGTCAACAATAAATAATTCGATTCTCCTTGGAGTATCAACCTATGACCTTTAAATGGCAGCAATATCCTTCCTAGACACCCCACGCATGCACCTTGAATTATTTTAGTTGCTCCCTTTACAAAATCGTGGCACTAAGTGGTTGCCACTTGACTGTTAAATGGAGGCAGACTTTCTAGAAATCGCAACCCTTGTAATGGAAGTCAGACTTCTGATGCAAATTATAACAGCTTCTAAACTCCTTCAATATGCATTAAATATCATTACAAAACCCCCTCTCATGGAGCGCTTCAGTCTCTTTGAGAAATTGATGTAAGAGAGGTCACTAAAAAGCAAAAACATGGCTCCAAGAATACTGAGAATGACAACTGAAAATGCCCAGAATTAATATCAGAATTATGCAAGATGCAATCAACCTCTAGTCTATCAAATCAATGAAGAGCAATGTACAAAAAATGTCTCCATTCAAACCATATAATCGAACCAGACCAAACATCAACTTCCTTGACTATAATCGCAGCACCATGAAGCTGTCAGCATAACCATAAACTCTTATTTCAAATCAGATTGCCAATATGCAAATCGAAGCAATAAGATGAAGAATCTCCAATGCAAAATGTCTTCAGCAATACATTCAAATCGATACAACAAAAATTTGGCCAAAGGCCATAAAATTTTGCTTTGAAGTACAAGTAGAAAGTCTAAAGCAACTTCCTCAACTTTGCAATAATTCAAGTGATATTTCACACCCTCAAAATTGCGTACCAATTGAGATTTTTCGTTCTCAATGGCCAAAGACAACTGCAGAAATCCTAGGCTCCACAACCATTAAACATCAAACATCAACAACAACAAATCTGGATCATAGGAAAAGAGCCTTCAATGCCTATTTATTCTTTTTCCTCAATAGGTCGGCCTCCTTCTAGAACTTTCCCAAGTCACCTTCTAGAAGGAATATTATTTTATTTTATTTTATTATTTTGCACTTTATAATAAAATAATTATTCATAACATAAAATGCAAACATAACATTAGTTTATAACATGAGGTTTCTAAAAATAGAAACATATCATTAGAACACCCCCATATGAAGAATAAATCACCAAATGAGCCAACCAATCAACTGGGTATCTGCCAAACGACCCTCTTATCAAGCTCCATTAGCCTACGAGGATCAAGAATAGGCTAATTCCTCTAAACTCCATTGCTCATGAAAAAGGGGACATTACATATTTATAAAAGGCTACTAAACTTTTTTGCAATATTTTAAGTGTTGTCACACACACACACCAACTAGTAAATCTGGAAAGAGAAAATATATAATTATGATTATACACATTTGAAGGGAGAAATCTAGATTATCTATTCACTGTGCAACTATCATTTTTATACAAGGAAAGAGTGGTTGAAAGAGCAGTTGGTTTATAGTTAACTGATGACAATTAAATTATGCACCTCCACTATCATTAAAAATGTAATATGCTAACATTCCCCCCTTATTACATGGTTCCTACAAATTTACCCTTGAAAACTTGAAATTCACTTTACCAAGGGAGCCCCTCTTAAGGCTTACATAACAAAGCTTCTTGATTACAAAATAGATATACATTCTTGAGAAGATCTTCCTTGAAGAAACAAATATTGAATTAGGTGAAACTTCATCAAACTACCTTGTGACCCTTGGAAGGGTGTATCTTCAAGCTAAATTCCCAAGTTCTTAGACTACCATTTTCCTAAACTCCCAAATCATTGATTCTTGAATTATTCAACAACAATCCATATTGAGTTGCGACAAAGCTCCATCAAGTTGTCTAATGACCCTTGAAAGGGTATAATTCTTTATCACAATATCATAAACTCATTGGACAATAATCCATATTGAGTTCAATACCAAATCCCTTACATGTCTCCAAAAATAAAGCTTCACAATATATGTATTTTTTAAATTCATTAGCATCAACAAGGAAAGCAAGAAATAAATAAAAAATGCTTCTCATGCAAAGAACCATCTCAAAGTGAGAAGCTAACTTGAGATGATGGAAATTCCTCCATCCTCTGGTGCCACCAACCTCAAATGTGATGGCTCAAAGTACTAATCCATTCTTGGTAATATCAAGAAAATCATCATCTAATGGATCCACGTCCTCATAAACAAACACTAAACCCAACATCGCTTGCAAACCCTAAAAACATAGTCTTGAAATAGAACATTAAAAACCAAACTTGTGGGGTGATCCCACAATACTGGTTTATAATTTTTGGCCAAACTAGACACTAAACTGATTTTTTCTAACTAAATCTTCACTTTTGGGCACCTATAGCGGCTAAACCATGAGGAAAATTTGAAGATGATGAAAACTAGTAATTTTTGAAAAATTTTTGTAGATTCTAAATATATTTTTTTCAAAAAATTTGGAACTAGATTGCACTTCTTTTTCCATCTCCTTCGAAAAAAAAAATTTAGTAAACACCATTTTTAAGGAGTGATGCTCACCGTATACAACATAACTTTTTTTCCATGAAGGATAATATTCTAATTGTTTCAAATTTAGATTTGTAACTATGATATCTAGTGCTTTCATTTTTTTCATAGTGTTTTATTGATTTTTTTCCTTAATCAAGTTTTGAAGTCAAACCAATTACAATTCAGACATAGGCGGATCAGTATACAACATAACTTTTTTATATGTATCAAAATTCAAAAAAATTGTTGAGGACTTCAATATCTATTGCACTGATATTTTTCAAAAAAGAAATTGATAATCTGCTATTTTTCCACATGTGCAGAACAAAGAGCTTGATTTTCAGTGAAAAACCTACATTCACAAGAAATAAAAAATAAATATAATAATTAAATTAAATTTATCTAAAATTATACTTTTTAGGAAGCTTATAATAAGGACTGCATACTTACAAAAAAAAAAAATTAAATGAATTCATTTGATCCCCCAAAAGGTAAATCAAAAGTGGTTTTTTATCAACATTTTGATAGGTGTAAAGGAGACTCCATTATAGGTATGCTTTAAAACTAGTGGGGTTCTATCCATGGGAGTTTGATCTAAGGTGGTTCGATCAAACCCTCTTCAATTGGAATCCTTTAAATGAAAATTTTCAAGGCTAAAAAATAATTATATTTTCTAAAAATATGTGATTTCAGCAAAAATCAAGATCTCTCGAAAATTGTAAACCAATATTGTGGGATCACCCTGCAGTTCCTCAACACCAGAAACTTAAAATAAGAAAATATACAAAAAATCTGAATTTATCCTCCAAGTCGCAAGATCACATCTTTAAGTGTAGAGAAAAGCGGAGCATTCCTCTGACTCTTTTTTACTGCAACCACACAATACTACTATCTTCACTCTTTTAGCTCTGGAATCTTCTACGGTAACTTTTATGCTCTGAAATTAGGAACATACATACTTCACACCTGTCTCTATCTAACTTCTAAACTGCAAGGCCATATCTTCAAATGTAGAGGAATGCAAAGTATTTTCCCGAACTTCTTTAGTGCAACTTCTAGAGCCTTTGATTGCATGAAACCTTACATGTACTTTCTTTCATTAATACTTTACATCAAGAGATAGAGAATACAATATTCACACTACCATAGACAACAATTAAAACTCTTTTCAGCAAAAAACCATAATTTCTACATATCATTATACACTTCAACCTATCAACTTTCACCTATTCATGAACTTCAAAAGATATGGTACAACTATGAACATATGATACTGATCAAACAAAATGCTCATGACTTCCATTACCATGTCCTTCACCACACAAAACTTTTGATCACTCCTTTGTCTGCTCCTCTGGACTACTCCTTTGAACACTTACCCTTTTGACATCTATGATCACCATTCTATTTGCATCACATGCAACCTTCTATAATACCACTCTATTGACATCAATGACAACACATGCAACAATCCTCCCCTCTGCTATTGATTGAAATAGTAACCTAATATGCAATTTCTCCCCCTTTGACATCAAGGGAAAAGGGCAGTGATATTCCTCTATGCTTGTAATAACATGCAGGCTCCCCATGTCTCCACAAACCTTATCATCCTTCTTATTCCCTTTCTACCTTCTCCCCTTGAGAGATATTCCCCATCAATCCAAGGATAAAGATATGTCTTAAAATGCTCCCCCTAGACATATGTACCATCTATGCATCTAGTTAGAAGGAGGGGCAACAACCCCTAACTTATATCTAAGATATTCAAATGTGTCCTTAGAAAGTGCCTTTGTAAAGATACATGCAACCTAATCCTTTGCAGGTACATATTCCAATTTTACTTCTTGATTTGCAACCTTCTCTCTTAAAAAGCGATACTTGATAGATATGTTCTTGGTTCTATAATGCATCATTGAATTCTTTGAAATAATTATGGTACTTGTGGGTGTGTGCAAGAAGTTGAGTCCACTTTTTGGCCAAAAAGTGGTGTTTTCCTTGATTTTCAGCATTTGACACATTTGACCTTAAAATTTGAAGCACTTCGAGATGGAATCTTTAAAAAAGTCACTAATCATAAAATGTAGTACTCAGAGTCTAGTTTCCAAATATATAATTTATTTCAATACCCAGATTGTATAAATTGAGTTTCAATAGGCATTTCTAAAAACCACTGTTTAAAAGTCATTTTTTTTACCATACCATCCACGTGTACAACATCCATATTTTGACCTAAATTATCGTATTTTTCTAAATCCTTTTGGGAAAAGATTTGTGACTCACTAAAGCTTGTTCTCGATATTTTTTTGTAATTTTTTATTGAATACTTTTTTTTTGTTAATTTTTTATTAGGCATATTTGTCGTTTTGAAAAATCGTCGTGTACGACACGCATAAGATGACCTTAACTTATCATTTTTTGATTTTTTTTTTTAAATTGAAAAGAATTGTCTGAAGTTTGTTCTTGTGCAATCCATTCGTCAAAATGTTATGTTGATCAAAAGTTATTAAAATATTTAAAAACCCTAATATTTAAAGTTTATGGACTAGTTTCATTAGAAATTAATTGAAAAATAGAAAAAATAATCCAATTGTAAAAAAAATTATATATTTGGAACCTACATTGTCTCATCTAAAATGGGTTTTAATTTCAAAAAAATTCTGCAAAAAAAGTTGTCAACTATATATCCAAACTCGGTATTTTTCTCTGACATTGTTAGGACCTTCAACTTGCAGGTCAAACCAAGTTGAAGGCCTAGGTTCGATTCCCAATGCTTTTCCGAACCAAAATACAAGGCAAAAACCGCCTACAAAGAAAACCCAATTTCAAATTTTGGAAAACGGGATCCCGTTTTGGTTCTACAAAACGGGATCCCGTTCAAAATCAAATGGAAATTTCCATTTTGGAATTTTAAAAACAGGATCCCATTTTGAAAATTTTCCAAAACAAAATTTCAAAATGGAAAATTTTTTCAAATCGAGATCTCGTTTTGAAACTTTCCATTTTGGAAATTTTGTTTTGAAAATTTTCAATAAGATCCGTTTGAAAATTTTCCAAAAACGGAAATTTTTAAAATGGGATCCTGATTTTTTAAAAAGCGGTATCCCATTTTTAATTTAGGCTCGGGATCCTAAAACTAAAAACGGGATCCCATTTCTTAGAAGCAAGATCCCGTTTTTGCAATGCCGATTTTTGTTTTGGCTAAGGCAAAAACTTCCACGTTTCGTGGACTCAACTTCTTGCACTTACCCTTGTATTGTCACATACAATAGGAATGGGCTCGTCACATATTTTCTTGATATCCTTCAATATTTGCTTCATCCACAACACTTAAGTGTAGCAAGATGTTGCAGCTATATACTCAGCTTATGTTATTGATAAGAACATTGAATCCTACTTCTTACTAAATCATGCGACCAATCTATCTCCCAAAAATAAAGCTCCACCATTGGTACTTCTTCTATAATCAACACTGCCAACCCAATCTGTATCATTATATGCATTCAGGGAAAAGTCATCACCTTTTTTATACCACAATTAATCATCTAGATTACTCTTCAAATATCTAAAAATCCTCTTGACTTCCTTCACATGAGTTTCTCTTGGATTAGCTTGAAACCTTGCAACCAAGCAAACAACTTGCATAATATCAGGCCTTGATGTTGTTAAGTACAGTAGGCTCCCAATCATAGACCTATACAAAGTTTGATCAACCTGAGGTGACTCATCATCTTTTCTCAAATGGCATCCCACTACCATAGGAGTACTCACTAGTTTGCAATATTCCATACCAAACTTCGTCAACATCTCCTTGACATACTTTGCTTGAGAGATAAAAATACCATCATCAAATTGAGCAATTTGGAGTCCAAGAAAGAATGATAACTCACCTATGATAGACATTTCAAATTCCTTTTGCATCTCTTATACAAACTTCTTACACATTTTATCATTGCCACCAAATATTATATCATCAACATATACAAAAACTATTAGAATTTATTCATCCTCAATTTTGATGTACAGATTGTTATTTGTGGTACCTTTCTTGAAGCCCTACAAGAGTAAATACTTTTCCAACCTTGCATACCTAGCCCTAGGGGCTTGTTTGAGACCATATAAATCCTTCTTAAATTTTCATACCATGTTTGGGTCTTTTGATAGCTGAAATCCATCAAGTTGTTATATGTAAGGGTGATCCCACAATACTGGTTTACAATTTCTGGGAGATCCTATTCTTTGTTGAAATCGCATATTTTTAGAAAATATAATGATTTAAGCCCTAAAAAGTTCCATTTAAAGGATTCCAATTGAAGAGGGTTTAATTGAACCACCTCAGATCAAACCCCCTTGGATAGAACTCCGCTAGTTTTAAACCATACCTATAATGGAGTCTCCTTTACACCAATCAAAATGCTGATAAAAAACCACTTTTGATTTACCTTTTGGGGGATCAAATGAATTCATTTTAAAAAAAAATTGTAAGTATGTATTTCTTATTATAAGCTTCCCAAAAAGTATAATTTTAAATAAATTTTATTTTATTTTTTATTTCTTGTGAATGTAGGTTTTTCACCAAAAATCAAGCTCTTTGTTCTGCACATGTGGAAAAATAGAAGATTATCAAAAAAAAAAATTCAAAATTATCAGTGCACTAGATATTGAAGTCCTTGATCCAACAACAAAAAAAAGAATTTTGATACATACAAAAAAAGTTTTGTATGCAATCTACCTATGTATGAATTGTAGTCAATTTGACTTCAAAACTTGATTAAGGAAAAAATATTCAATAAAACACTATGAAACCAAATGAAAGTGCTAATATTGTAGTTACAAATCTAAATTCGAAAAAATTAGAATTTTATCTGATCTGATTTAAGGATCTATGACATTTGCTTTGAATGCTTATGTTATCAATTACAATCCAAAAATGCTTAATTATAATTAAACACACAAACAAAATTTAAATAACAGAATTACAAAGTAATTAAAGAAAGAATAGAATGAGAGATAAAGAGAGTGAAAATGAAGATTGATAACGGAGTTCTTCGTTTAGAACGACTAAGTCTTTGGGCCCTTCTCCAATGAGTGGACCAATCCAATTATTCCTCTAGAAATTCGGTTACATTCATTGGCAAAACCTCCCCTTGGTTTACAAAGAAACTTACAAATGCACTTCCAAAGTGCGTGGAAACAAGCTTCTCCAAAGGCACGGAAATACAATAATTTCTCCAAGGAAAATAATTTCTCACACTTGCAAAATTCTTCCAAAATCACTTGCCTTCACACCCCAATTCTACCCCTTTTTATATTACATTTTTTTCCAAAATAGGTGTAAAACCAATTAACTACCCAATCTCCCTTACATAGAGAAAATTCCAAGAATATCCCCTTATGATTCCCGGAAGGATAATATCCCCTCAAGATAATTTCTTTTTCCATTTGAATGGTTATGAAGGGATTTATTTCCTATTAATTTGGGAATGTAGTTTGAAAAGGCTCCTTGATTTAGGAATAATATTCCTAATATTCTCGTAGAAAAGGGGTTTAGTATTTTTTATGGGTTCAAATCATAAAAAATGGCCTAATTTTTAGGCTTGAAATAGCAAAAATGAGTCTAATTTTAAAGAGGATTTTTTTTAGGTATTTTATAGGAGGGTGGTGGTCCCACCAAACTCCCCTCCTTTTATCCTTTCCCCTAAAAGAGGGGGATGTGTTCCCCTTCAAAAGTGGGTTGCCCCCCATACCATGGGTGGTGCCCCAGTTAATGTGGGCTACCCCAATGGATGGGTGGGGCCCATCTTAGATATTTTTATTAAATATAGATTTTATTTTATTTTATTTTTTAAAATTTGATTTTTAATTATTTTTGAATTTTTGCCACTTAGAGGGAGGAGGTGATGCCATGTATCAAGGGTCGATTGGTCGTTGAGCTGACTGGGCACTGACATCATCGGGTTGACCCAATCTTTAACATTCCATAACTTTTCCATACGGACTTCATTTTCTATGAAATGAACTCCACCAGAATCGTGATGATAAGCACTTCACAATGGTGAGCTGACTTTGACCGGTTTTGATGACTTTGATTTTTTTGCCTCTTTTTTTTCTGGCCTAGTTCTAAGAGTTGACCAAAGGTTTGACCATATATATCTTGAGCTTCGGGGCTCTGATTGACTCTGTTCGGGTTGCGTTGGAGTCAAGATCCTGAGCACTTTCTAATAATACCAAAACTAGAGAAAATGGAGAATTTCAAAATTTGACGAAAATCCTCAAGATCAGTCCTCCCCACTGGAGAGCTTTTGGTACTCTGAAAGTTGGTTACTCATAAAATAAGTGAGGGTAAAGTTCCCTCACTTTACCAATCTCCATCCACTTTGCCTTGCTTGGATGCATCCCTTTTAGCCCCACTTAGAGGTATTCAACTACTCCTCTTTGTGAAGTCCTTGTGTTCCTATTGAGGATAACATCTTTAGGCAACTCTGATTTGTACTCTGGTGAAAGGTCGTCAACTGATGGAACTTGAACTGCAGCCTCCTTGTCTAGTATCATCGGAGATTCGTACAACTTTCAAGTTCTCAACGTTGACTACCAAGTAAATTTGCATGTATGGAGGAAGATTAAGGCGAAAGGCATTTGTGCCAATCTTTTCCAGAATTTCAAATGTACCATATCTGATCGGCTTGAGCTTCCTTCCTTCACCTTGCATTCTTTCCTTGCTTATGTGTAACCAAACTCTGTCTCCAACTTAGAAATTATGATCGGTGTGATGCTTGTCATGACGAGCCTTGTACTTTGCTTGACTCTTTTCCAATTGTGCTTCTACAGCCTAATGAACTGCTTGGACCTTCTAAATGAACTTTAAAGCCCTTTCTGCATCAAGGCATCCATATTCAACATCATTTGTTCCAAAAGCGGCGTCCATTGGTGTCTTTGGAAAATAACCATTCGAAGCAAGTCTCAAAAGGAGACCTCTTTGTAGAAGAATGGGTTGCATGGTTGTAGGCATGTTGCACATAATGAAGACTTTCATCCCACAACTTAGGATGCTTGTTGCAATATCCTCTGAGCAGATGCATGATTGTCCTGTTGACTACCTTTGTTTGTCCATCGGTTTGTGGATGGAAGGTTGTACTCTTCTTTAGTTTAGTATCCATAAGTCCCCATAAGACTGACCAAAACTCCCCAAGGAATCGAGAATCTTGATCCGATACAATGGAAGTGGGTAACCCAAAGTGAACCTATACAAACTAAAAATACATATGAGTTGTCAGTTTAGCAGTGACTTGCTTTTTACATGGCATAAGAATACACATCCTGTTGAACTGATCAACTACTACATACAAATAGTCATGCCCTTTCCTAGACATAGGTAACCCCCCGACAAAATCCATAGATACACTTTCCCATGGTCGGGATGGTACAAGTAAAGGTGTGTACAACCCCAATTTCCTATTACTTGGTTTTCTAGTTGCACACATCACACATCCCTTAATATATTTTGTTACAATTTCTTGCATTCGAGGCCAGTAGCAATATTTCTATAGCTATACCAAAGTTTTACTAACCCCAAAATGTCCTGCAATTAGCGATGTGTGTGCCTCTCTGATTACATGTGCTTGTTCATTCTTTGGAATGCATAATTTTCTTAAGTGATACAAGAGTTTATCATGCACATAGTAATCATTTTCTTCTACTTGTTTGCCTTGGATTAGAGCTGCATAGATATCCTTGAAATTTTCATCAGTAGCATATTGTTCTTCAAAACTTGCATACATCATAGAACTATTTTTAAGGATTATCAAAGCATCAGAAACTGGAGATCTAGAAGGCATATCTGCTACTTTGTTATGGGCTCCTGTCTTATACTTAATGACTAAGTGAAACTGCTGTAAAAATCCCATCCACCAAAAATGCCTACTTTGCTGCAACTTAGTTTGTGAATGCAGATATTGCAATGGCTGATGATCGGTATGGATTACTGTTTCCTTGCCCATTATATAATGTTTCCATTTCTTAACACTCTGTACTAAAGCGTAAAGTTCTTTATCGTAAGTTGGATAATTACTTACTGCGCCAGAAAAAGTTTTAGAGTGGTAACAGATTGGCTTACCTCCTTGTGTCAATACTGCTCCCATAGTGAATCCACTCGCATCTGTTTCGATCTTGAACGGTTGGTACAAATCTGGTAGAGCCAAGACCGGTGCGGTGCTTAAATTTTCCTTCAGTGTGTCAAAGGCCTTCTGTTGTGGTCCTCCCCACTGAAAAGTTATCTTTCTACTTGTTAATGCATGCAATGGTGATGCAATGAAGGAGAAGTTTGCAATAAACTTCCTCCAGTACTGGACAACACCCAAAAAACTCCTGACTTCAATTACAGTACTTGGATTAGGCCATTTTACAATTGCCTCGACCTTCGTAGGGTCGACTTTCAATTGACCATTCCCTATGATATAACCTAAGTACACAAGAGATGTCTTTGCAAACTCACATTTAGACATCTTTACATAGATTTTTTCTCTTCTTACTACATCAAAAACTTTTTTAACATGACTTACATGGTCTTCCCAAGACTTGCTAAAAACTAGGATATCATCAAGATATACAATAACAAAATCAGCAATGTAAGGATGGAAGATGTCATTCATGACTCGCATGAATGTGGCGGGTTCATTGGTAAGCCTGAAGGGCATAACCAGCCATTCATAAAGTCCCTATTTTGTCTTGAAAGCAGTCTTCCAAATATCATCCTCTACAATTCTAATTTGATAATAACCACTTCGCAAATCTAATTTAGAGAAATAAATTGCATGCTTAAGCTGATCAAGAAAGTCATCAATTCTAGGAAGTAGATACCTATTTTTTATGATGATTTTGTTCATTTCCCTGAAGTCGATGCACAGCCTCCATTTTCCATCTTTCTTTGGAACCAAAACGATCAGAGAATCACAAGGTGATGTGCTTGGATGAATCACTCCTCTGTCGATGAGCTCCTAAACTTTCTTTTTGATTTCTTCATTTTGCATGACAAACAAACGGTACATGCCAATATTGGGTAGTGGCACATCCTGTTGCAATTGAATTTCATGTTGAATATCTCTTTTAGGAGGCAATCCTTTTGGTTCCTGAAACAAGTCATCATAAGCAGATACAACTTTGACCAATTCAGCCTTATGTTTAGGATCACTTCCTTTAAACACCTCAGATGCTTCATCTTCTTTGGCCTTAACAAGCATTAACACAAATTTTTTATTGGAGTTCACTAATCTTTTCATCTGACCAGCATTAACTAATGCAAGACTAGTTTTGACTTTGTGTGCACGTACAATATATTCAATCCCATCCTTAAATAGATGATACTTGTTTTCCTCCCTAAAGAAGATAGCTTTACGGTCATACAAATATGGACTTCCCAACACAAGTCCGCAAATATCTAACGATACAACATCCGCTACAATCTCATCTTTAAAGTTTGCAGTGATTGCAAAACTAAGCTTACATTGTTTAGTGACTTGTAACTATGCATCATTACAAACCCATCCCAAAGGGTATGGATTTGGATGAGGATTTGTAGTCGGATTTATCTTTTTAACAACCTCTTCAGATATGAGATTAACTTGTGAACCTATGTCAAATAAAGTATCAACCTTAGAGTGTTTAGTTATCACACAGATATGAAATAGTTCATTCCTCTGCATATCTACTTTAGGTTGCTTACTTGTACTTGCAGAAATACTTGATTCAGATGCAAGAGATATACCTTTGTTTTTACTTTGAATCCTAGTGGCGGTTATCTTCGTCTCGTCCCCAGAATCAGATCCAAGATCCTGTTGTGTTATAGCAACTATCTTCTACTTCCCTTTGTTTCCACCGTACCTCTTTGGCCTAAGTTCTGGATGTAGTTTCCAGCACTTAGAATCTTCGTGTCCTTCTTTCTTACACTGAGAACAAGTGGGTTTTTCACCCTCTTTCTTTACCGTGGATGTCTTTTTTCCTTTTCCTTTATCTTTACCCTTAGGTTTCCCCTCAAACTTAGATGGTTTCTTTGAGAAATTATCACTGAAAGTGTTCTTACCCCTTGACTCTAAATGAGTGGCTTGGATTGAAACTTCATCCAAATTATTAGGACTCAACATTAGAATAGTATGTCTTAGGTAAGAATGCAAACCACCTATGTACTTGAGTAATGTATCCTGAGTATACAATGGAACATTTAAAGCAATAGCCCATTTTCTAAACTCATGAGTGTAATCTTGGAAAGATTGACCCTTACCTTGTCTAAAGTTTTTCCAATTCATGGTTAATTGTTGCATATAACCTAAAGGATAAAACTATTTTTTAAGGGCAGTAATAAATTCCATCCAAGTCATATTGATGTTACCATGGCGAGCAATTCCCTCCTGAGTGTAGGTACTCTCCCACCAAGTGAGAGTTGTACCTCCCAACCGGAGAGTGGCTAACTGGATCATAGAAGCATCTTCTGTTAGGCCTTGAATCCTAGAATAGACTTCTACCTGTTGGATCCAATCATCTAACTTTTTGGCATTTAACTCACCACAATACTTAGGAGACTCAAATTTTACATCAAGTTTAATAATAGGCTTAGACTTGCTTTTGAAAGGATTAATATTAGTAGAAGAGGAAGAAGAAGATGGGAAAGATGGAGAAGAAGGGGAAGATGGAGGAGATAGAGCTTTTGGATCTTTTCCTCCTTTGTCTTTTCGATCTTCCTTCTTTTCTTGCTTCGACAAATCTCCCTTTTTGCGCTTCTTCTTTTCCACATAAAACTCTTCCACCATAGCCTTCATTTCGAGGAAGACTTGCTGGAAATACTTATCATCAAGCTCTTGCTCGGTGCTTCTCCCAGCTTTAGTTTGGTCCATTGTTGGCAAATTCCTTTGTTTGCCAATCTCAGGATTGTATTCTTCAATTTTTCCTTTGCCTTGTTGAAGCTTCAAGCGTGTAAGCATTCAAATCTGCAATACTAGTCAAAACACAACTCTGATACCAAATTTGATCTGATTTAAGGATCTATGGCATTTGCTTTGAATGCTTACATTATCAATTACAAACCAAAAGTGCTTAATTATAATTGAACACACAAAGGAAATTTAAATAAAGAAATTACAAAGTAATTAAAGAAAGAACAAAATGAGAGATAAAGAGAGTGTAAACAAAGATTGATAACGGAGTTCATCGTTTAGAACGACTACGTCTCCGGGTCCCTCTCCAATGAGTGGACCGATCCAATTATTCCTCCAGAAATTCGGTTACATTTGTATGCAAAACCTCCCCTTAGTTTACAAAGAAATTTATTAATGCATTTCCAAAGTGCGTGGAAACAAGCTTCTCTAAAAGCACGGAAATACAATAATTTCTCCAAGGAAAACAATCTCTCACACTTGCAAAATTCTTCCAAAATCACTTGCCTTCACACCCCAATTCTACCCCTTTTTATATTACATTTTTTGCCAAAATTAGTGTAAAACCAATTAACTACCCAATCTCCCTTACATAGAGAAAATTCCAATAATATCCCCCCCTTATGATTCTTGAAAGTATAATATCCCCTCAAGATAATTTCTTTTTTCCATTTGAATGGTTACGAAGGGATTTATTCCCTATTAATTTGGGAACGTAGTTTGAATAGGCTCCTTAATTTAGGAATAATATTCCTAATATTCTCATAGAAAAGGGTTTTAGTACTTTTTATGGTTTCAAATCATAAAAAATGGCCTAATTTTTAGGCTTGAAATAGCAAAAATGAGTCTAATTTTAAAGAGGATTTATTTTAGGTATTTTATAGGGGGGTGGTGGTCCCACCACACTCCCCTCCTTTAATCCTTTCCCCTAAAAGAGGGGGATGCGTTCCCCTTCAAAAGTTGATTGCCCCCCATACCATGGGTGGTGCCCCACTTAATGTGGGCCGCCCCATGGATGGGTGGGGCCCATCTTAGATATTTTTATTAAATATATATTTTATTTTATTTTATTTTAAATTTTATTTTTAATTATTTTTGCCAAAATATTTTTTGCCACTTGGAGGGAGGAGGTGATGCCATGTGTCAAGGGCTGATTGGTCATTGAGATGACTGGGCGTTGACATCATTGGGTTGACCTAATCTTTAACCTTCCATAACTTCGTCATACGGACTTTGTTTTCCGTGAAACGAACTCCGCCGGAATTGTGATGATGAGCACTTCGCAATGGTGCTGATTTTTACCGGTTTTAACTTTTATTTTTTCCTTTTTTCTTGGCTTGGTTCTGAGAGTTGACCAAAGGTTTGACCATATATATCTTGAGCTTCGGGACTCCGATTGACTCCGTTCAAATTGTGTTGGAGTCAGGATCCCAAACACTTTCTAATGATACCAAAACTAGAGAAAATGGAGAATTTCAAAATTTGACAAAAATCCTCCAGATCATTATCCTTCATGGAAAAAAAATTATGTTGTAAACGGTAAGCATCACTCCTTAAAAATAGTGTTTACTGAAAAAACTAGTTTTCAAAGGAGATGGAAAAAGAAGTACAATTTGATTCCAAAAATTTTTAAAAAAACATATTTAGAATCTACAGACAAAATGTCGCAAATCACTAGTTTGCATCATCTTCAAATTCCTCATGGTTTAGCCGCTATAGGTGACTGAAAGTGAAGATTTAGATAGAAAAAATCAGTTCAGTGTCCAGTTTGGCCAAAAAATGTAAACTAGTATTGTGGGATCACCCGTAAACTTATTCTTCTAAGTCACCATTCAACAAAGAAAATTTGACATCTATTTGATATACCTTGAAGTCCTTGTGAATTGTAAATGCAAGAAACATTCCAATTTCTTCCATTCTTTCCACCAAAGAAAATGTCTCCTAAAATTCAATTCCTTCCACTTGTGAATAACCTTTTCACACCAACCTTTCTTTGTTTCTCACCACCTCTCCATCTTAATTCAATTTATTTATAAACACCCATTTTATCCCTATCACATTTTTGTTTGTAGGCCTTGGCACCAATTCCCAAGTCTATTTTTTCTCTATCTAATTTAGTTCTTATTTCATTGAGTTTGCATCCATCCTTCATCCTTGCTAGCATTAGAAAAAAAATTAGGTTCTATTCTTAACACTAAAGAAAATTTACATATTCATCTGTCCTTGCAAATATTCTTTTATTCTACACTCCTTCATTCTTATCCCCAATTATTTGATCTTCTGAGTGATTCTCCTAGACATACTTGGCAAGAGTCTTGGTGATCTTTTCTTGTGTTTCTTCCTTTTCTTCAATTTCTTTTTCTTCTTCAGAGTAGGTAGTTCAAGAATATGACCAATAGTCTTCTTTCTCATGTGTGATTTGATGTGACTCTTCATCAACCCTAACATTGGAACTTTCAACTATCTTCCTCAGTCTTTTATTGTAGCACTTGTAAGCTTTTCTTCTAGTCGAGTATCCAAGAAAGATTCCTTCATTAGATCTTGAGTCAAATTTTCCCAAACCTTCTTCATCTCTTTTTATGTAGCATTTGCTTCCAAAAATTTTGAAGTACTGGAGAGTTGTTGGTCTTCCATACCATAGCTCATAAGGAGTCTTGGTGATGTTCACTCTTAGTTGTCCTTTGTTAAGAATATAGATAGCAGTATGGACTACTTCTTTCCAATATGTACATCAAGCAACTTGGCTTCACTCAACATTGTTCTTGCCATCCCCTAAATAGTTCTATTATTCCTTTCTACTACTCGATTTTGATGAGGAGTTCTAGCAGTGCAGATAGATGCCTCTTTATTCCATGTTCTTCTCAAAATTACTCAAACTCATTTGATGTGAACTCACCACCTCTATCAGACCTTAAACACTTGATTTTAGCATTCATTTCATTTTCAACCATTGACTTGAAAATCTTAAATCTACTCATAGCTTATGATTTTTGTTTTAACAATGTAACCCATGCCATCCTAGAGAAATCTTCAATGAGCAACATAAAATGCCTTTCACCTTGGAGACTCGTTATCCTAGTAGGTCCGTACAAATCAATATGAATCAGTTCCAATGGCCTTGTCAAAGAATACTCCTTGGTCTTAAATATTATCCTTGTCTGCTTCCCAGTCTCACATTCTTTACACAAGGTGCTTGCAGGCTTGATAATCTTTGGCACATCTCTTACTACTTGCATGGAGCTAATATTCACAAGATTATCAAAGTTTATTTCTCACATAATTTTGTGCCACAGCCAACATTCACTTGTCTATCCTAGAAGAAAACTTCTTCCATTAATACTCTTTAGGTTGTATAATTTTTTTCTATCATTGATCCTTCTACCACCAATTCACCAGAATTTTCTCTTTTGATTTCACACCCTTGATCATGAAATATGAGATTGTATCCTTTTCTACACATTTGACTTACACTAAGAAGATTATGCTTGAGACCTTCTACATAGAGAACATCTTTCAAGTACTATATTTTCCATCAATACTTATGGTGCCCTTTCCACAAATCTGTATAGATGAATTGCACGTCCAAACTTGACTGATTCACCATTCCACTTAACAAGATTGATGAATTTTCTTTTGTCATTTGTCATGTGACTTGAACATCCATTGTCTATTACCCAGATATTTCTTTTCCCTTGAGCATGAAATATTGTTTGGACAACCATTGAATTTTCAGCCTCATTGTTTGTCTCCTTTCTTTTGAAAGGGTCGTTCTCCTTGACTTGCTCAATAACATCTGCCATTTGAGTTTCTAATTTTATTAATATACTCTTGTAATAGCTTTCTATATGTCCAAAATTGTTGAAAATTTGACATATCACATTGACATCCACTAGTGAAGAAAGATAATTCCTACTTACAAAGTTTCTATTCATTCAGAATTACAATCCATAGCCTTATGACCATACTTATTGCAAATGAAATAATAACCAAAAAATGCATGATTGAACTTTTTTTTGAAGAATCTTCTTGTTTGGAAAGGTCTTCCTTGAGGCCTGATTGGAATAAGATCTGTTTCTTCAAGGTTATCCGAATTTTATTTTTCCAATTCCTTTTTGAGTAAAAGGATTTCTTTTTCAAGTGTTGTGCATTCATTTGTCTTGGCTTTGATTAGGGCTTATTTTCTTTGTTCTCTTTCCTTGCACATTCCAAGTCTTCAAGAGTGAAAATAATTTCACCTTCAAAATCAACTTCACATTCTTCTTCATCTACAATATTATCTAACACATCAAAGATTACCATGACCACGAATAGGGATATTTTCATCTTTCATATGTTTTATGAGTAGTGATCTACTTCTTCTGAGGAGATGTAGTCTTCTTGGGAAAGGAGGTTCCTTTTGAAGTCGTTCCTTTTGAAACCCTCGCTAGGATATTTTCATTTTCTCAAAAAGGACATTCAGAAGCATAATGACCAACTCTTTCACATTTAAAACATCTGAAAGGTAACTTACCTTTATACTTGTATGATCCCTTCTTCAACTTTTTATAAAATTTTCTTCTTCATCCTTAGATTCACTATATGAACCAGATGTCCTTTCTTCATATCTTTGAAAGAAACTTCTCTTTTGTATGTACCTTGAACTGCATTTCTCATCTCATAGGCAATGAGAGACCCAACTAGCTCTAACATGGTAAGTTTCTTCAAGTCTTTGGCTTCTCCAATAATAGCAAAAAAAATTGAATCAAACCGATGAGGGAGAGTTCTCAAGACTTTCTTCAGAACTATCAAATTAGTTATTTCTTCACCTAGTCCTCTGATTCCATTAACTGCTTCATCCACCCAGAGCAAATAGCTAGCAATGTTTTTATTTTCTTTCATTCTCATATTTTCAAACATTGTTTTGTAAGATTGTAATTTTGCTTTCTTTTCACTACATTGTTTTGTAAGATTGTAATTTTTCTTTTTATTTTCCTTCATAGATATTTTTGAGTTTATCCCATATCTCCTTGGTTGTCTTGCACTACACTACCTTGATAAATTCTAAATTTTTTAAACCACTTAAGATAGCGTTATTTGTGTTGGCATTGTTTTCATGGGCCTTCTTCATATTAGCATATGTAATAGGATGAGCAAGTTCAGTATAATCATCCTTTGTAGCCCTCCTAACATAATACACTAGTGATGTGAGATAGTCTTCCACCTTAAACTCCATAAGGCATAGCTATTTCCATAAAATATTGGTTCTTTAGAAGAGGACTCTTTCTGTGTCAAGTGTTATATTCCAAGATCTACCTTCAACTGTTAGGCTGCACCAAGGAACTCAACTCTAATACCAAATTTTAGAATAGAATGATATACTAAGAGGGGGGTGAATCAATATATCCCACAAATTAATCCAATTCAACTTTATCAACCAAATATTTATATTACCTTAAAACAGATAAAAAATCAAAATATGCAATTAAAAACATAACCCCATAACCATAACACCATATTTATGTGGAAAACCCTAGAAGGGAAAAACCACAATGATCAACCTGCTTGGATCTACTGTCTAAATCCAACCTCACAAATAAAAACAAGATTTACAAGTTTTATGCTCGCTAAAACCCAAAGGAAGCTACAACTCTTTGAAAACAATTTTTATGGCTTCAACCAAAGGAAGCTACAACTCCCTATAGACTACAACACTTATTGAAAGAGGCTACAACCTCTGTACAAAAATACTTCTCTGCTATCTTCAACACACTTCCACTCACGCATACATCCTCACATACTCACAACTCTCGTGTACCTTTTGTAACAAACTTGATCTTTTATTTATATTTTTTGCAATCTTCAAAAAAATTATCCTTAGTCGAACAAGATGAAACATGTAATATGAAATATGCAACGGCCACAACAAGTTGTCTCCCAGGACATATGTGATGAGTAAAAATCAAAATGTGGTTCAAACCAAGAGATAATTAGGACCTATTTTATCTTACCACACATCTCCACATTGGCACACAATTCCAAACATTTGTCGCAGTCATCTCAACATACCAAGTTGTCCCAACAAACACTTAACCTTCCATGCATTAGCTCCAGACCTAAAGTAGTATTGGAGAGACAAATAACATCATGCATATGACATGAAAATAAATTCTCATACACTCTATTCATAACTTCATGCACTATTTCATACTAGTGCAAACAAACAAACACTAAACCCAATATCTCTTGCAAACCTTGAAAAACACAGTCTTGAAATAGAACATTGAAAACCAAACTTGGAGTACTCCTCAACATCAAAAACTTGAAATAAGAAAATATACAGACAATTTGAACTTATCCTCCAAGCCGCAAGATCACATCTTCAAGTGCAGAGAAATGTGGACCATTCCTTTAACCCTTTCTGACTACAACCACACAATACTATTGTCTACACTCTACTAGCTCTGGAATCTTCTGTGGCAACTTCTATATATGCTCTGAAATTAGGAATATACATACTTCACACCTATCTCTATCTAACTTCCAAACTACAAGGCCATATCTTCAAATGTAGAGGAATGTAGAGTATTCTCCCAAGCTTCTTTAGTACAACTTCTTGAGCCTTTGACTACATGAAACCTTACATACTTTCTTTCATCAATGCTTTACATCAAGAGATAGAGAATACAACATTCACACTACCATAGACCACAATTACAACTCTTTTCAGCAAGAAACCACAACTTCTATATATCAACATACACTTCAACCTATCAACTTTCACCTATTCATGAACTTCAAAAGATCTGGTACAAATGTATACTTATGATACTTGTTACAACTTGTAGTATATTTACCTAGTTGCTTTTACCTAGCTAGATGAAATACTTGCATATAGAGTTTTGGTCTAGAAACCCTTAAAAGAATCTAATTGAGCTTTCACACACTCACTTTTAGAATAGTCAAGTCAATAGTTTCAGGAAAAGGTAAGATACCTTGGTTTGATTGTTTAGGAGAGGTTTTGTTTGATTGTGAGATCAAGCTTGAAATAAGTGTTTGAATTTCTTTGTATTTTTTAGTGTACTTCTTTAAGAGTACAATTGATGAGACATATACATAGGATGTATATATGCGTACATAGATGCATGTCTACAATGAACTCATACATATGAGTAATTACGTAAATAAGTATACCTAAATAGACGTATCTATGCATGCTTATGGGTGAATTACCCATATGCACAGTAACATTGAATGGATAAAGTGACATGTATATATGTGTGTGTGTGCACGTGTGTATATCTATATAGTGCATATATGTCAATAGATATTATTACTTTTATGTATGTTTGAGGGTAATGTTATATATATGTGTGTGTGTGTATTGATATACATGTATGTTTGACGTGAAGGAAACATCCATACAAGTATATTAATATATATATAAATATACATATGTATATATATACATTTGCGATATTAATTTCAATAGTAAATGGATATAAGTTTATGCATTTGAATATCGAATGAAGTATATTATAATCGAATGAGTTGATATATATATATATATGTGTGTGTGTGTGTATAACTTAACATGTTATTATTATTATTATTATTATTATTATTATTATTATTATTATATATATGTATGTATGTATGTATGTATATATATGCATACATATATTTATATATATATACATATATACATACATATATATTATTGATATACTCTAATGTTTGAATAAGCATGGATTGTATATATAAAGCGCTAATATTTTAAATTCCAAGAACATACTAGATATGGACTATAGTATAAAGCACACATATAATGTTTGGCACAACAATAAAGAGCGCATGCTAAGGTAACATTATTGACATTTATCATGATTTACCATGCTTGCAAATGGAACACAATGTAATAGAGGGTGTGTGGGAAAAGATATAAGACTTAGTCAAGAGTGTTCAAAGCTATTTGAAATGCATTTAAAAGCTTTGAATTGGTCTTTAATCTACAAACACCAACATCACATAAGAAGTTTATGTGGTGCCAAATTATGAATAACTACATTTCTTTAGAAGTCTATTTTATGAACTATAACCAAAAATGGAAACCAAAATAAATTGGAGAATAAGTCAAGTAGAAGCTGGCATGAATAGAGTCAGCTTGTTTGATCATTTACCTTGCATATCTAAAATGCATTCTTTTTGTCCAAGAATGAAGTGACTTGTTGTGCTATTTTGTTGAGTATTAAGTTTGAAATTTGCCACCTTCTATTTACCAAGTTGAGTCGAATCATATAAGTTGAGAAGTGTCAATTCATCTACCTCGTTTCTAGCTTGTAGATGTTGATTTTTGTATCTTTACCTCAAAGGGATGCATATCTGGACTCTATTGTTATTTTTTGAAAGTTGCTTTGTTTTTCCTAAGTTTTGTGAGAGAGTGAGAGGGTGATTTTGCAAGAGATTTAGTGGGAGAATTTGTGAGATTTTTTGGGAGAGTGGAAGTAGTTTGTTATCAAGTTGCAAACTAATTTGAGGAGGATAGGATTGGAAACTAGCTAGATCAATTGGAGCTTTATACTTATAGGCATGTTGAATCTTACTCCCTTATGATTGTTTGATTTTGAATTGATTATATTTTGCTTGTTTGTTGTTTGGAAAAGTAATATGCTTTTAGGGAAAGATTGTTTTCAATATTTGTGAAATTGAAAGTCATTTGTTGTTTATAGATTGGAATATCTATTGTTTGAGTGTTTGTACATACTCTGTACATTAAGGATTGGGTGTATATATACATATACATAATATAGTATTAAGTACTTCAATTGAGTGGAGTCTTATAGCTTAAGCTAGTTTTATTTGGTGCATTATGGAAACACATGTTTAATCTATTAGAGGAGTCTTAGTGAACTTGGTGTATATAGGTTGTTCCTGGGGTTATAGATTATCCAATGGGGGGAATTTCCTATGCATAGAATATTATTGATCTTAACAAATCGAGCTAGAATGGTGGGTGAGTGTGTGGCATCCACTCAAAGTACTGGGTTATGAATACTTTGGCCAAAGTGGTGTCATTTTCCACTGATTACACTATCAATTCATTGTGTTACCTTTTTTCCATGCTAGTCTGAGATTGTCATACACATAGAACATAGATAAGTTGTATTGTAAAGTTCTAGTTATGTAGGACACAACACCAACTCAGAAAAGGTTGGTATTTTGTGGTTTCCAGCCAAATCTCTTCGTCGAAGGGTAGGGCCATCTTACCATATGTGGTATATGTACAGGGGACCGTAGTTAGTCCATGGATGGTGGAAAAATTCTTGAGTGATGTTTCTCCTCTTAGTTGACAAGCCAAGATTGAAAGAGGATTTCCTGGATCATTTGTATTTCTAGTGTCAATGAAGCTCAGATGAGCTATACATATGTAACTTGCATCGATTTCTTTAAAATATGGAAAATGTATTTTGTATTTAGATTATGAAATAATTTCTTTGGAAATATTGTACAAATCATTGAATGAAATGAGAAAGATAATTTATTGCTATCATGTGTGCATTTTATCTTGTTTTGAAAAGAAAATTTTGTATCACTATATGTTTAGATATTAGACTAAATTCACTTGTGGTAAAACATAGGAAATTATTGTATAGAACAAGAGGTGTGTTACAATACTGATTGAAAACAACATGCTCATGACTTCCATCACCATGTCCTTCACCTCACAACACTTTTGATCATCACTCCTTTGTCTACTCCTCTGGACTACTCCTTTGAACACTTACCCTTTTGGCATCTCTAATAACCACTCTATTTCTATCACATGCAACCTTCCACAATACCACCCCATTGACATCAATGACAAAACATGCAACATTATGGAATGAAAATTATTTTTCTCCTCCTTTTCTCATTTTATCTATTATATTTTGATATTATTTGGCCTTTTTCTTATCCCTTGGTTATGCATTTATCTTCATTTCACCTTCTATACTCATATTTTTATCTTTGGAATTTTTTATACTTTTTCTTTCTTTTATCCCTATTTTATCTTATATATCTGTCTTTTAGCTTTCTTTTATTTATGCTATGTGTGGTGTGTCTTTCCTACTACTTATTTTACTATTTAATTTTATTTGTGGCACTTATTTATTCTTTCCCTACTTGGGGGAATTTATATTTCTAACACTTTACCCTCCCCACTAGATACCAACATATCCATTTTCTAAATGGTACATATTTTCATGCTACTATCTTTCTAGGGTATTATCTCTTATGTACTTCCTATAATTTATCTTTTTGGTATTATTGTATGGCTCAACAAGATATACTCATTAACTTTATTACAAACATGTCTTGATTTTATGCTATCTTTTGCATGACATGTTAGATGGTGTATATGTTATATCTTTTGTACATGACTTGTTCTCACATTTGTTCCCCATCACTACACATGTTTCATGTGCATGTCTTTATACAAACTTGGGTCAAACACATTTTCTATATGTAGGGATATTTTATTCTTTCTTCTCCTTGAATTGTATGTCTTTATACAAACTTGGGTCAAACACATTTTCTACATGTAAGGATATTTTATTCTTTCTTCTCCTTGAATTGTATTTTTGTGATGCATTGATACAATTTGAGGAGGAATATTATACCCTTTGTTATGCTTTTGTTGAATATTTAATGCATAGATTAAGGGGGTTGCATCAATTATAACTCCTCAACAATACTATGCATGGGAAGATTCATTTTTAATTTCACATGGCTTCATGCCATATGTATAGATTGCAAGGGCTCAAATAATTCCAACTCCATGACTCCTAAATTTTACTTTCATAAATGCAATGACAATGATTTTTTGGATTGATGCAAATGATAGAAGATTATTTTTTATTTTTATGATCATTTTAATGAGGGTGATACTAATCATTTGTGGTGCTCATTTGAAGGAGGAAACTCGTGGAGAACAAAAAGAAAAATAGAGATTATATCATCTGACTGTATCCTTCAAAAAGACGTATTCTTTTGAAAAAATGCATGTTACTTAGTGTCATAATTTTACTTTAGGAAGCATGAGTAATAATAAATTGACATGCATACTAAGATGGGGAAAAATCTAGAGTAAATGAGTGCATATTTTATACTTTCTTTCATCTTGCATTTATTTTTGTTTTTTCAATAAATGTGGCGTCTTAATGTTTAATTTGAAAATTATAATGAACATGTCAATTGAATCTAGCCTCAACCTTACCTCAACCTTATCCTTAACCTTCCTAACCCTAGTATTCTAGATCTAATTCCTATCCTAACCTTTTTCCACCTTGAACATAATCACTAATTTATGATTTAATCCACCTCAATTTACCCATATTTCCTTTTTCTTCGAACTAACCTCAATTCAAAATATGACTTGTCCAACAGCACTTGTAGGTGAGCAACCTCAAGTGCAACTTTGTTAGCTTGCACCTAAATCTGTAAGAGCACATTAGAACAAATAATAGCTTTAGCATATAATGAAACATTAATATAGATAGCTGCCTATTCATCAAAATATATATATATATATATGACTTGTCAATTACCTTAGACACTATACTTTTAAATAAAAAGCTTAAAAATAAATTATTATTTAAAAGAAAACTCTAGGCGACCTAGAATGTCAATCCATCAAGAGCGAGTAATTAGAAATCAATCACAATATTCTTCTACGCTAACGATGGGATTCATTTGATTAGCTCCACCCATCGGACAGTTACGGTCATTGTTTTAGAAATTCATCCTACAAAAAATTGTTGAAGTATGTGAAGATAGTAAAGCTAAAGGCGTTGGATGGCAGCATCTTCCAAAATGCTCTGGACCATGGATCCCAGAGAACCATTTATGTTGTCTTGCTTTAGGGCCGACGATTGGCAATGCTTTTAGTATAGAAAAAGAGTATGCATGCCCAAATAGTTTGGGAGTTTAGCATGATGAGACATTTTTGTTTCTCCTAATCACTTAACTCTCTTGTCATAGACCAAACCAATTGATTTAGGTCTAATCAGACAGCATTGCAAAGTTTCACATTCCCCGATAGTTTTAAGGGCACAAGCTATTCCCAAAGGTTTTTCATTGTTTTACCTTTTGTATTCTCGTACATACCCAATCTTGGAAACAATTTTTTTAAAGTCTCAATGGCCATCTTATTAATTATTGATCCAACTAATTCTTTCTATTTTTAATTTTGAAGGCTAAATTATTTGGAGTTTTTTAACAAAGGAATTAATATTTGGTGAGATTTGTGAAGCGAAAATTAGACTTAGTACATATTATTATAACCTTGTCTGTATGAACTACCCAATTTAAAATCATTATCTATATTTTCCAACAACTTCACTGTCGAATCTACCCTTGAAAATTACCACCTGAAATACTTATGAACAAATTAATATTTCTATATAAATTTCATATCAACAATATCTCTCATTCATAAAAATATCCATCTGGCTAATTTCAATAGATACCTTCCAATCTGAGAAGATAAACAACAATATGAAGATTAATTGTAAATTGTAAATTTATTTGTTTCGTAACGTCGCATGGTCCAATTAATGTATGCGTTGAGATCCCAAACATCTCATATATATTTCTAATGTATTATTGTGACCTGCTATAAAGAGAAAAGATGGATATACCAGCTATTATTGTGTTTTTGTTCTTCGTAATTCTGTTAAAACTGGTAGTTGATTGGTGGAAACAGCGAAACCGCCAGCAAACATTAATAAGAGAAATAGAAAGAGAAAGAGAAATGGTTATGGTTTTAGAAATCTTAGAAGTAGCAAATGAAAGTGAAACACTAGGATTTTCTCCGAGTGAAATAGAACAACTCCAGAGCTTTCAATTTACTGCAAAAGACTTGCACACCAAAACCAAAGCAACCACATTAAGCTGCCCAATCTGTCTAGAAAATTTTAGGGATGGCCAAAGCTTTAGAATACTACCCATCTGTCATCATTATTTCCATTCTGTATGTATTGATAAATGGTTGGCTCTTCATAAAAGTTGTCCTTGTTGCAGACGATATGTTACTATTAAAGCCTTGGATGGCAATCCATGGGAGCTGTTGATGAGATCATCAGAAGAAAAATATGAGCCCCAAACTATTGTAACTGTACCTTCACCAGCACCACCTCCAATAGAACATGCAGAGGTACAACATGAAACCAGAGAAACTGTTACCTCATCCTCACCATCAGCTGTCAAACATGGTGGGCATGACAGTAGTGACCATGAAACTAGTGTTATTATACAAAAGGACGACCATTATTAGTCCCAATGATGATCATCAGTAACAAGGATTGATGATCAGGCCCCACTAAGGCCTGGAGAAACATTGGCCAAAAAAATAGCTCACCCTACCTAGTCTAAAGATTTATTGAGATTTATGTATCTTCATCAAGTAGTATTTAACCATTTTTCTCTATATTTTAAGTCTTATCAATGTTTTAGAATTCTTTGCTCTTGAACACATTAGCTTTGTCTATGCCTACCCAAAATAATCCAATTTAGATTGAAATCTGATTTGCATATTGTAAGGATTTACATGCACATTGACAGAAATAGCCCCCATTGACCATCATCTTTCTAAAATATATTGAAAAAATAGCTCACCCTACCTGAAGTCTAAATATTTATTGAAATTTATGTGTATATTTTCGAGTTAATCTTCATCAAGTAGTATTTAACTATTTTTCTCTATGTTATAAATCTTATCAATGTTTTAGAATTATTTTCTCTTGAACACATTAGCTATGTCTATGCCCGCCCAAAATAATACATATTGTAAGGAAATAAATGCACATTTACAGAAATAGCCCCCAAAAAATTAAATTAAATGGTACTAATAAATTATTATGTTTTAGAATATAGAGTTGTAAATTATAAAATAAATAATATTAGAAATTAAATAAATATATTGAGTTTTAGATTTGGTATTGATGCGATTATGATAGGTGGTGCACTATAATTTATCATTATTTTAGAGTATTGAGATGTGTGAAACAATTGCTTTTGAATTGAAAATTTGATTGTGAAAAATTCTAGGTTGATTTTGCATCAAAAAATCATATTGGGTTGTTCATTGAAAATGTATCATGAAAAATTGATTTGTATCCTATGAAATTATGAATCAATCTTTAAAGTTTTGTGATCTAAAATTAGGTTTGTCATGTCTTGTAATATCTAAATCTATAGTAAGTGATTGATGAAATTTATAAACACCTTCAAGGATCTTGTTAAGCAATGGTCATGTTCTCTTCAAACAAATCTTTGGATGGTAGGAATCAATGTCTTGTGAACAATGATTAAAAATAGCAAACAACCATGTGATATGCCTATCAATTGTTAAGTATGTATGTAAAAATATGGTAGTGAATAATTATCTTTATCAAGTTTGCTAGATGAATCTTTCATGAGTCCTAAATCCTAGATTTATTCTAGGAAATCATAATGAATTGGGATTTATCTTTTTATACAAAATCCTAGAATACAATTTGAACAATTTTGTGCTCAATTTGATAGATAATGGCTAGTTAGAAGGGAATAGCACAATCTCGATTTTAAAATTTTAATTTTAATGTTTGGGGTCAGTTGTGCCATGTTTTCAAACCTAGATGGGAATGGATAATCTATAGGTTGAATTTGGATTCTTCAAATATATGAAGTTGGAAGTGTCATATAATAAGAGAATTTAATAAATTTTGTATAAAAATCCACTAGATATATGTTAGTTATTAATAAAGGAACAAAGTGAATGTGAGCCTAAAATAAATTATTATCAAAGGGAAAAAATTATTATCAAATTTAATATGTTATAAAATAAATTGTTGTAAGTAAGTGGAAGTGTAAATTATAATAAAAAAATTATATTGTAATTTAAATTATTTGAATTAATATTATAATATAGATATGTAATGGTGAAATTTGCATAACTTATATTTTCTTTATTTATTTTAGGCTCAATTTGATTCACTTTGTTCTTTTATTAATAACTAACATATATCTAGTGGATTTTTATACAAAATTTATTAAATTCTCTTATTATTTGAGTCTTCTTTTGATCCCAAGAGCATCCCTAAATGATACACCTATCTTTATGTTGCATCAATGGATAACCTAATCCTTCCACCATAAGAATTAAAAAATAAGGAGATAAGGATCTCTTTGTATAATCCCTTTGGTCACTGAAAAAGAGTTGAAGGAATGGTGTTGATTAACATAGAAAAGGAAGCTAAAGTGAAACAACTCATAACTCAATCAACCCATTCTAACTGAAACCCAAAAGCCAAAAAAAATATTATGAAGAAATGATCATATAGCCTTGTCATAGGCCTTAGACATATCAAGCTTAATGAACATGGCATTTTCCTTGAAAGTGGACATATAATGAATAGATCCAACCACCACAACAACACCATCCAAGATCTTACACCCTTTCACAAATTTTCCTTGCTCGGATGTAATCAAGAAGACCAAGCACTTTTTTAAAGTATCTATAATAAGATTGATAATTATCTTACAAGTAACATTGCATAAAGTGGTGAGATAAAAAATCCAAAAAGGAGGCCCTTTATTTTATAGGGATTAGATTGAAAAAATTAGAATTGGTGGATTTGAGAATCTACTTATTATTCTTGAATTTCATAACAACCTCTAAGAGTTCAACTTTTAGAATTTTCCAAAATTCTTGGAAAACTCTACAAGGAAATCATTAAGCCTAGAAGACTTACTTTTCTTCATCTAAAACACCAATATCTCAAGCTCCTTAATGGAGATAAGGTTTAAGATATTTTTTTGTTATATCTTCAATATCCAAAGGAGGAATACAATCCAAACTAAGTCTCTCCTCTTTCATGGCATGTGGTCCCTACTGTAAAAATAATGACAAATTCTTAACAATTTCCTTAGAAATATCTTGAAAGTAGGTCACATGTTCTCCTTGAGATAAAATGAGAGAAGCTATAACACTACCACTTGTGTGATCCTTTATATAGTTATGAAAAAAATAAGCTTTCTTACCTCCTTCCTAAAGCCAATTAATCAAGGATTTCTATTTCTAGGAAATTTCCTCTCAAATTTTTCATTCAAATAGTTCCTTAGAACAAATAGACTCTTCTTGTAGTGTCTCCTTGATCGCATGCCCTCCTGGATCTGAAATTTCATTCTATCCAAATTATCTTGAAGATGGGTCTCAGTTTGAAAAATATTTTGAAAGAGAATATATTCCACTTCTTAATACTAAAAATAACAAATTGAAGTCTCTTGAAAAATGAGTGCATAGTTGTTCCAAAGGAAAAATTCCCTTCCATCCACCATCCCTCCATTAACTTGTGAAAATTAGAATATTAAAGTTGCGTAAGTTGAAACTTAAAAGGAGGATTTTCAAGGATTGAGAGCAATAAGGAAAAAATTGATAGGCCAATTATCAAACCCTTTCCACCAGGTAAAACTTTAGAATATGAAGTCCAAATGTTACCAACCCAACAATCAAAGACTAAAAACCTATCAATTCTTTTAGATATAGAACCAATTTCTCGCCTTCTACTATTCTAGGTAAAGATTCTATTTCTTTAATTCACATCCATGAAATTAAGAAGACATATTTTCCCTCAACAAGGAAAAATTAAGAAGACATATTTTCCCTCAACAAGGAAAAATATGGGTCAAGATGACCAATACCTCTATGTTTTTCATCCAAACTAGTTATTACATATCTAATATGGGACCAAAGCATAATCTTACCTAGAAAATTAGTAGGTGCATAAGAATTTGTGAATTGGATAGTTTATCTTGAATTAAAACATGAAGAAACCATTGAAATTGAATTTCTACTCACTAACCACCAAAAAGGAGTGAGATTATGAGAGTCCCATAAACAAGCCACCCCATGCATAAGTTATCCCTTTATGAATTTGCATGCATAAGTTATCCCCTTCATTGGACAATATAATCCTAGGAATAATCTATGATTCCTTCATGACTCTAACTTTACAATAACTTCATAAATTTTATATTCTAAAGTATAGCTACACAAGAATCATCTTATCATAGAATAAATAATCATCAATAAATGACTCAATTCAGGAATATATCACGTGAATAAGTGATTCTCATCAAGAGTATAGTATTATCAATGAATGACCCCAATCGAAGAGTAATCATATCAATAAATGATTCCATTTAGGAGTGTAATCTCCTTAGTAAAAAGGGTTATTCTAAGAGTAGAACCTTATCAATAATATGCAAGAGTATAAAGCAACCAAATAGGTAACAACTCTAACTCAATAGGT